>SJYX01011627.1:0-93067 GCA_006410675.1 Oreotragus oreotragus
TCACTTCCCCACCCCCCATGTAAAACAAACAAAACACTGATCGTTCTTATATTTAAAAATCAGAATGTTTTCTAAATTGGAGCAGAGTTGAGTTCCTTTACCCTAGACAGTATTCAGTTAGTCAGACAACTCCTACCTCAACATTTTAAGGCAAGTGTGGAGCCCTTTATCTTCTTTTTGTTTGGAAAAAACACAACTAGCTGTCAAACGCTTGAATGTGGACCAAACATTTAAATAGTCAGTGAAAATTTGAATGTGATGTATAAAGCACTCAGCAAAGTGGAAAGCCCTCTGACCATTTTCAAAATAATCCAAGCAAACAGCAATTAGGGATATAGTCTACTTCTTTCCATTTGTTCACAGCTCACCAGGACATAACCTGAGCTCCCATGCATATTGGGAGGGAAATGGATGGTACTTAGATTGTTCCTTACTTTGATATGTGACTGTCAGGGTTGCAAATAATGTGCCTGCAAAAGAAAATTGCCTCTCGGTGCACCTGAAGGTGGAATTTTAAAAAACATTTTTTCTTCCTTCTTTTCTCTTTCCATTTACTCAGCATTACGTGACCCTGCTGTTAAGCACCTGAGGAGAAAAAGGAATTGTTTATGGTGGTTCCAGTGGGATGAGCCTGGCCAGGAGAAAGAAGGCAACATAGCAAGGAAGCATTTCCAATGTTTATTTAGTTTATATTTATTAAGCACCTGTTGGGCACCCAGAACATGAAACATGGTGACTGCCTGCTAGAAACTTTTAATCTGGTTGTGAGGATAGGATACATGCCCCATAAGTTAAACTCAATTTGTAATACTGAAGGCAGAGTCATCTCATACTGGGAGGCTGCAAAAGGTAAAGCTACCACCAGGAAAGTGGTAGAAGCTACAGAGAGAAGGGTCTGAGTTANGTTGTGAGGATAGGATACATGCCCCATAAGTTAAACTCAATTTGTAATACTGAAGGCAGAGTCATCTCATACTGGGAGGCTGCAA
The DNA here is from genome assembly GCA_006410675.1 of Oreotragus oreotragus. Taxonomy (NCBI): domain Eukaryota; kingdom Metazoa; phylum Chordata; class Mammalia; order Artiodactyla; family Bovidae; genus Oreotragus; species Oreotragus oreotragus. The sequence continues at coordinate 990 of SJYX01011627.1, forward strand.
AAGGTAAAGCTACCACCAGGAAAGTGGTAGAAGCTACAGAGAGAAGGGTCTGAGTTAAATGTAAATTTCTGACATAACTGATCAAAGATGGGTTGGACCATCTAATATAGAGATGAGTTTCATGTCATGCAAGGTATTTAAGCTAGTCTGAATAAGCACTTAGCCAGAGTATTTGCAGAGGGTATTAGTGTATCTGATGAGTGGTTCTCTGAGATGATCTTTAAAATACTCACATGACTTTATGATGCCTTGATTCTATGAGTCCTTAGGAGAGGGAGCATGCATAGGCTCATAAAGTGTCCAGGAAAGCATTGCTGAGGTTGAAGTGTGAAAGAAGGAGCAGAGATGGGACAGAAGAAGGGAGGGAGGTGGGAGCTCCTGGCAGCGGGAATACTGTGAGATTAATGAAAAGTCTTGAGCTTTTTCTTGACCATATATTGTAGGAGAAAACTGTATTATCTCTAACCACATTTAGAGGGAGATTACAATTTAAAGACCACTATCTTAATGAATGGGCTTCCCAAGTGGCTCAGTGGTAAAGAATCCATCTGTCAATCCAGGAGATGCACGTTCAGTCCCTGGGTCAGGAAGATCCCCTGGAGAACAAAATGCAACCCACTCTAGTATTCTTGCCTGCAGAATTCCTTGGACAGAGGAGCCTGGTGGACTGCAGTCCAGTTCAGTTCAGTTCAATTCAGTCGCTCAGTCATGTCTGACTCTTTGCGACCCCATGAATCGCAGCACAATGATTGACTTACGGAAATTCAGTGAAGGCCCACTAGGAAGTGTTAGATCGAATGCTTCTGTTTTTCTGTGGCGGCCATGCTTTGGTTGGTTTACCCCTGATGTCCGACGCTGGTTCTTTTTGTGGTCTTTGATGCCTCACCTGATATCTTTACTAAGGTTAAGGACAGCAGTGGGTGGGCTTCTGATGCTACTGAGAAAGCCTTAACTACGGGAGATATTAGAAATTACTCTGAAAGACTCTGTGACACAGACCCTTAGGCAGAAAGGAAAGGACAACGTACTGAATGCCTGCTGCGTGTCAGGCGCTGTGCATGCTGTATGTTGCCACATGTATGCTCATAGCAACTCTGTGAGAAAAGTGGTTGTATTTCTCAGTGAAAAAACTGAGATTTGGAGAATTCAAATCACTTGGCCAAGCTCATACATTTAATTTAGCATCAGAACCATCATGTAAACCCAGCATTTCTATTTCCATATCCAGTATTGAGTTGTCATGAGAACTTATTACATAGTTTTTGAACTGACCTGCCTGTACACGCCTTCCTCCTGGCAGTGCTGTTTCAAGGCCATCTTGTATTATTTCTTATATAGTGTCTTGTTTATTGCTTAAAGCAGTAAACATCATTCTAAATAGTTGGTAATTATTACTGTAAAATTTCTGACCTGCATACTAGAATATAAACTTCTAGAAGATTGTGTCTATACATTTACTATTAAATCCCTAGTACCTTGCACAATGCTTATTAAAACAGCACGTAATAAATATTTGTAGATTGAATAAATACTGATGCTATCATTATCTCCATTTTATAGGGCAGTCTGTGGCTCAGAGAGGTGAAGTAAATTGCCCTGAGTCACACAATCAATAAATAACAGAGCCGGGCTAAGCCTGTGCTTTTCTTCAGTGTGTGCAATAGAATTGTCGTCTTCCTGAAAACTGAAGTGCTTTGCTTGGAAAATGTGAAGTGCGGCAATATTATTCCTGCCTCATTTATAATGTTCTTAAACTTAAGAACATTTTAAAAGCCCAATTTTTTCTCTTTTCTCCTATTTGTTCTAACCTAGAATGTCTTATTCTTGGGCTGTAGCAGTGGACAATTTAAGAAGAAGTATACCCACTCTAAAGGGACTGTGAGTTTTCTTGCTGCCTTAAAAAAATAATTTCCCTGAAACCAAAATTCTATGAGTTGACTAATCTTGATAAACTTGCATGTGAGAATGACACTAAATTTGCCCTTTGTTTTGGACTCAGCGTCTCTCCCCTGACTTTTCTTTCTCTTCACCTCTGCTTCTTTTCTGTCCCCACTTACCTCTAATCTCTGGTTTCTACATGATTCTGGCATAATAGATAGTAGCCATTCCAATGGATTTGGCTGACTTGTCTGTATTGTATATAATAGACTAATGTACCTAAAATTCTTAATTTTCTAGGAAGACATAACAAAGCTATGAAATAGATTAAATGTGAATATTAGACTTGCTGTCTTTTATTTTTAAAGAGAATGCTGACTTCAGAGAAAAAGACGACTTGGAGTTATATCATATGAAGCGTTCACAAACCACGAGCTTGGCAGGAGAAAATGAAAGGGTTAGAATAAGAGATAAATTATCCGGTGAATGTTAATATTTGCAGGCATGTCTAATAATTGTCATTGTTTTGAAAAGCTATATTTTGTTAAGGGTTTATTTTAGCTTTTTTATTTGCTGGATAAAAGTAACTCAGTGTTGACTGTTGACACCATTATTTTAAGACAGTTCACAAAATAGGCTTCTGTATGTTTCAAAAGCTCTTTGAATAGTTACAAATCACTTAAACATTCATGTAAGTTAAAAAGTGGTGTCATTTTGGGGGAGGGTGCTGGTATCAGAAAACCCAGTTGATTCCATGTTTATTAAATAATCTTAGAAATATCAATCTTTAAAAAAAATTACAATTCTTATTTTATCCTTAGTTTTGTTCACTGGTCCAGGACTGGTTGAGATTTTTCTTTAGAACCTCATTATCTCTGCTAGCTTACTATGAATTCAAAAGGCACATTAATACATAACTTGAGAAACAAGAGTTAAGTAAAAACGGTTGGTAACTTGAAGGATTAGATGCAGACTTAGATGTGTCAAGGACTAGCTCCTGAGAATAAAACTCCCCTAGGAATGGCATTTTCATTTTGAATTCTAAAATCATCTTCTGTATGTTTCCATAGCAGTGCTAGGTAAAAATTTATAAGAAGCTCTTGTTTGAAATCTTAAAGGAAGGAGGCACATATAGGTCAGAGAAGGATATAGACACACAGATATTTTTGAATTTTTTTCACTTAATCAGTATTGGAATTAGCATCATGATATGTGTCCCTACTAAGTCAGGTATGTCTAAGTCAGGATGACCTGCTTAGATTTCATCAGCTCTGAAAAAGATACTTTATCTCCTTTACCATGAGACATAAGTTCTGCAAATCCAGTTTTATATTCTCAATTCATAGGGCTTCCTACTACGAGATTTCAGTTGATGATGGTCCATGGGAAAAACAGAAGAGCTCTGGGCTCAATTTGTGTACTGGAACAGGATCAAAGGCCTGGTGAGTAACTTGGAATGTTGCTTATCAACTTTTGTGAAATACTTTAGTGATATAATTTGTGTGCTGTCTCCAATTGGTGTATCTGAGGCCTCTGATATGCAGGAAGGAGCCTGGCATTGATTTATTGGTTGGCTCAGTTTCTGCTCCACTCATCAATTGGGTCCGAGAGTCCAGCTCTGACTTATAGCTCGGCCTGGATCTGGTCATTCTTTATCTTCTTGCACTAGGTTTGTAAAGAGAAAAGAAAATGAGTGTTTTTAGAGAGTGTGTATTTTTTAAAATGAATATTTTAAGTTATAAAGAAATCAAAGCACAGTGCCAAAAAATATGCCAGAAGTTTGTGCATTCAAGGCCTAATTGGAGATAACCTGGGACATCCTGAAACCTGCCTATCCTATGACTCCTCTCTGGGAAGTCTCTTCCACTTCTTAGCACACATGTGCCTATGCCTCCCTGACTTTTATCTGTAGCTGTCATCTCTCTTGAGTACAGGCTCATATTGAAAAATTACCTACTAACTGCATAAGGATGTTAATAGCACTTCAGATTCAACACAATCAAAACTGAATTTGTTGTCTTCTGTTGTTCTCCTGTGTTCCTTGTCTTGCTGAATAGTATCACTGTTATCCTTGACTTCATAGTCTCAGGAAAACACATTATTCCCTAAAGGCTGGCTCATAACTCTGGGTCTTCCTGTTCTCCCTCTGTACTTAGCAGTCTCTGAATCCTGTCAGATGTACTTCAGAAATTCTAGCCCCTGCTTTTCAGATTCTATGGCTGTTTCTTGGTGTCGACCCCCATCTCTCTAGTGAATAGTCTTTGTGCCTCATCTTGCTTCTTCAGGCTGTTATTTGTAACTCCTACCACAGAGTAATATTTCCATAATGTAGATAGATCTCACTATTTCCCTTCTGTGCTTTAAAACTTTCTTGAGTCCTGACTGTGTTCACCTTACTCAGTCTGTCATATGAAGCCCTTTAAACGTAAGCTAAGGTTCCTTGCCAGCCTACTCCTGCCTGACCCTAACCCATTACACTGGAGGCTCTGCAGGCTACTTGCAATTCTTAGCACAAGCCATGTTCTCTCTGGGCTTTTTGTTTTTGCTCAATGTACCTTCTTCCTGCATTGACTGCCTGAACATTTTCCACTTTCCATCTACCGGCTAAAAATTCAAGTCTTCAAATGTCATTTAAATGTCAAAATCTTTGCTTAAGACCTTGTTCTTTTCATAAGCCTAATTAATCAATCTCTTTTTTTGCCCTTACCCAGCACTTTTTCCTCATAGCACGGTTACAGCACTTAGTACATAATTGGTTTCTAGTAAGTTCATACCCAGTTAGTTTGAGCAACTTGAGGCACATGGGGTGGTGACTAGTGCCTTTTTTTTTCTGCTTAATTTTTTCTTTCATACTTATTCACTTAAAATGGTTTCATACTTATTCACTTAAAATGCTTTTTTGAATAAATGACTACATGCTCACAAATACAGCTAAAGCAGTGCTTATCAAACTGACTTAAGTCTGAGTTCTTTAAAACTGAGTTTTATTTCCCCGACCACTCATCGTATGGCTGAGTCCTGTGCTGGTGTTGCATTTAAGTATGGCTTAGATTAGAGGTTCTGTCTTTTCTGTGTTGCTTGTTAGAGTCTGCTTTGTGCTCAGTGCTCTGGTGTAGAGCCTGGTCCTAGTGTAGAGGCCAGCGTATGGCCTCTAACCACACCTGTGCCTGCCACCTTGGGTACTTAGTCCCCTTTCTTTTCTGCTCAGCCTTATGCAGCTTGCTTGCTTCTGACATGGTCTGCTCTCCTGTTATCACCAATAATTATTTCATTGTGATTGGATTTCCCATGTATCATTTGATCCTTTTTCTCTTCAGAGAGTAAGGGGAGAAAAGAGAAGCATTGGGGGAGAAGGGAGAAGGCTAGGGATCAGAGATACTGAGGGAAAGTTTATACGTTCTATACATTACATTCGTAATTTCAACTTCCTGCAGTACCATCTTTGAGCACTTTCTTTGTCCCAAATAAGTATATTATCTTACTTAAATTCTCAAGAATACTCTGAGATTAGTTAGTTTTATTTTCACTGATAGACTATGCTGCTGCTGCTAAGTCACTTCAGTCGTGTCCGACTCTATGTGACCCCATAGACGGCAGCCCACCAGGCTCCCTCGTGCCTAGGATTCTCCAGGCAAGAACACTGGAGTGGGTTGCCGTTTCCTTCTCCAATGTATGAAAGTGAAAAGTAAAAGTGAATTCGCTCAGTCGTGTCCGACCCTTAGCGACCCCATGGACTGCAGCCCACCGGGCTCCTCCGTCCATGGGATTTTCCAGGCGAGAGTACTGGAGTGGGGTGCCATTGTCTTCTCCGCTGATAGACTATAAAAGGTCTCAAAAGTTAACTGACTTGCCCAAAGCCATGTGGCTGATAAATGGAGGAGGTAGGATTTAATTTCAGGGCTTAACTCTAAACTGTAGAGTTAGAGCTTGGAGGACCCCCTGTGGGAGGTTATGGTAAGTGATAGTCACTCTTATCCCTTTGCCTGGAACATAGTTACATGCTGTGTGGCTAGAGGGGTGGGAAATACAGCCTAATCATGTGCCTGGGAGGGTGGGGGGAAGAGCTCAGGGATTAGCTGTCCCATCTTTGCATTTCCAGAAATTCTTGCACAAGACGTAGGATGTGGTGGTGATGTTGCATGACAAGCATCTGTGCCTCATCGCAGTGTCACTCTCCTCAGTCCTTTTCCCGGGTGGACTGTGTTCGCAGCACACAGTACCACAGAGCAGGATCGTGTGTTTCCATGAGTTCTTAAGCCTCTGCCCAGTCCTCCTCCTTTGTACACTCTGTCCCAGCAGACCTAATTAACGATGAGGAGGTGTTCTTAAGTGAAGAGAAAGTTTTGCTAGCTGATGAAGACATGAGACTCTTTGCCTTTCAATTCGGTTGTCTTTAGAAGTTATGTCCAATTTCACATCAGAACTCTTAGAGTGGTGAAGGTTGTAGATCTAAGGAAAAAGCTGTTGTTTGCTAGCTCACATCTGCTTTGGCATATAGTTTGTCTTTGATGTAGAATGTAAACCACTCCTAAGGGTAGACTGAATTGGCTGAGATTTAGATTACACCCGCATGAAATTAGTTTTAATTTAACCCTAACTCAGAGAACTTAGTTTGTATTGACTTGTGGTATTCCTAATAATATAATTCTAGGAATGTTAGGACATGTCTTGTAAGACTTCTGCTCTCTTAAACTAAGTCTTAATTATAATAAAGATACATGAGTCACTATTATCTGTTGCCCTTTACATATTTTATTTCAGTGGAACCCTATTAACAGCTTATTTTCATGTGACTTTAAAATAGAATTCTAAAGCAGTAACGAGGAATTAAGAGTGTAACCCATACAGATTTCCTTGCACTTGACATTTTCGTTGAGTTCTTGCCAAGAGCCAGAAACTGCCCTCAGTGCCTTATGGCTTGTAGTGTGTGACAGTAGTCATGCTAATGAGATAGGTTTTGTGAACCTCATACGAAACAAGAAGAAAGTCACAACACTTGAAGTATTTTGGTTTCTACCACATAGTAAGTGTGAGCAAGAGGCGAGAATGGAGCTTGGGGTGTTTGGAATGTGAAGTTAGAGGGTGAGTAATGGTGAAAAATAGGCTAGGCAAGGGCCGTATTTTAGATTTTTTTTTTTTTTTTTTAGCATAAGGATATGGTCTGTGAATTACTCCAATTTTCCAATGTAAAAATTTGTATATCTGCATTCTTCTTAAGAGAATGTCCAAAATATTTTCACGTTTCTCAAAATATGGAGAGTATATATTTTCATGTGACTTTAAAATAGAATTCTAAAGCAGTAACGAGGAATTAAGAGTGTAACCCATACAGATTTCCTTGCACTTGACATTTTCGTTGAGTTCTTGCCAAGAGCCAGAAACTGCCCTCAGTGCCTTATGGCTTGTAGTGTGTGACAGTAGTCATGCTAATGAGATAGGTTTTGTGAACCTCATACGAAACAAGAAGAAAGTCACAACACTTGAAGTATTTTGGTTTCTACCACATAGTAAGTGTGAGCAAGAGGCGAGAATGGAGCTTGGGGTGTTTGGAATGTGAAGTTAGAGGGTGAGTAATGGTGAAAAATAGGCTAGGCAAGGGCCGTATTTTAGATTTTTTTTTTTTTTTTTTAGCATAAGGATATGGTCTGTGAATTACTCCAATTTTCCAATGTAAAAATTTGTATATCTGCATTCTTCTTAAGAGAATGTCCAAAATATTTTCACGTTTCTCAAAATATGGAGAGTATAGGATTAGAGGAGGTATATGGAGCATCTCTTATTCTTCTTCCCTCAGAATGTTAAGAGCCCCTGAATTAGGTTTAGAGCTGTGTGATTATGAAGTGCTGTTCCTTTTCGAAGGAGCATCTCCTGGGAAGAGGTAGAGGCAGGAGGAGAATTCTAAATTAGCTGGAAGAATTGTGTTTTTAGAAAAACACCTTTCCCTAACCACCTTTTTAGTCCTTAGGTGGTTAAGGGTCTAACCACCTTTTAAAAGTTGCTGATTTTAAAAGTTACTCCTGTTTGTGGTAATGCTTGTTCTTAAGTGGTTACACGTGGCATCTTGCTAAAGGTTTCTCACCTTCAGAAATGATTTTATAATTTAAAGAAAGACAGGCTTAAAACTGTGTCAGGACTTCGCTGGTGGTCCAGTGGTTAAGAATCCGCCTGCCAGTACAGAGGACACAGTTTTGACCCCTCATCTGGGAAGATTACACGTGCTGTGGAGCAGCAAAGCCTGTGTGCCACAGCTACCGAGCCTGTACTCTGGAGCTGCAGCTACCGAAGCCTACGTGCCCTAGAAACCCGTGCTCTGCAACAAGAGAAATCACCACAGTGAGAAGCCTGCGCATCACAAGAGAGTAGCCCCCGCTCGGCATAACGAGAGAAAAGCCCACAGGCAGCAGTGAAGGCTCAGCACAGCCAAGAAGTGAAAAATAAACAAAATTTAAAAAAATAAAAAATATGTTAAATGACACAAAGGAGAAACAACGAAAAGCTGGTTTCTTTCATTTTACATTCTAGTACCAATCTCCAGATAGAACCACTCTATATAATATTTTTTAATATAAGTAACACAAGGAAACTCTATATAAATATATAGAACAGCTGACTCATTGGAAAAGTCCCTGATGCTGGGAAAGATTGAGGGCAGAAGGAGAAAAGGGTGTCAGAGGATGAGATCCCTGGACAGCATCACTGATGCAATGGACGTGGACTTGGGCGAACTTCGAGAGATGGTGAGGGACAGAGACTTGGTGTGCTGCAGTCCATGGGGTTGCAAAGAACACAGCTGAGCGACTAAACACACATACACACATACGTACGCTGTATAGTGCTTTTGGTTTTTTAACTTAACATGTTGATATCGTTCCACATTGGTATTATACATATGGTTGTAGTATAGTCTTTTTAATATCTATGTAGTATTCTACTGAGTAGCTATATTTACCCAGCTTTCTGTGGTTTTGCTATTATAAACAATGCTTCTGTAAATATCCTTATACTTGTCTTTGTGTATTATATGTGCAAGTACGTGAAAGTGAAGTTGCTCAGACGTGTCCGACTCTTTGTGACCCCATGGACTGTAGCCCACCAGGCTCCTCTGTCCATGGGATTTTCCAGGCAAGAATACTGGAATGGGTTGCCATTTCCTTGGATAAACTACTAGATTGAAGAATATGTTCATTTTAAATCTTAACAGGATTGTCTAATTGCAGTTTTTATATTTCCATTAGTATATGGGCATACTTCTCTTCCCATACCCATGTCAATACGTTATCAGTTTTTAATCTTTAAAATCTGAGAAGAATCTTGTTTTAATATATCCTCAGGTATGAGTGAGATAGAACATATTTTCATATGACCCCTGGACTGTTAACCCATGTACTTTGCCTACTTTTAAAAACTATATGAGGTGGCTATTGTTTTTTGGGTATTTTTTTGCCTGACAAATTCTGAGAGTTTTTTGTACATTAAGTAGATTATTCCTTTTTCATTTTTAGTATGTTTTTAGAACCAAAATAAGAAAAAATGTTTGTGGTATTTATTTCTAGGTCATTCAATATTAACAGAGTGGCACCTCAGGCTGTGGAAGATGTTCTAAATATTGGTGAGTACTAAATAGCTCTTATGTTACAATTATAATATGCTATAGAATGTGTAGATTTTATTGTATGTTAGCTATACAGTATGTTACAAAATATTTTATTTAATCAAGATATTTCCCCCCTTTCTTTTTCCAATAGCAAACCGACAAGGAAATTTAAGTCTTCCGTTGAACAGAGAATTGGTAGAGAAAGGTCAGTGACAAATGATCATAATCACTGACATTTTCAGTTAAGTTCTGTGCATATTTTGAGGATGTTATCGTGAAATGTACTTGTCTAATTAAGCTAAGCATAGTACTTTTTTGACTCCAACAATATAATACCCCTTAAAATATATTGAATCAGTAGAAAGTTTAAGTTGAAATTTTATGATTTTTGTCAACCATGGAAATCTAACTTATGTGTCAAAACAGTGTGACTGCAAACTTTTCCTGGGGAATGGGAAAATGTAGAAAAATACACATCTGGCAAATAGGAGACACACACCTAAATTCGGTGTGCCGTTAGTATCCTCTGAATGAGAAGGAATTCATTGAGCTGTGAATACTTACCTTCACATTCACTAAAATGTTATCTTATCCTTTTCCTACATACTCCTGCCCAGTTATTTCAGTGTTCCTTTAAGAGAACCAGCACTGGTGGAGAAAGGATGCTTATCAGGGAATTTGAAGACCTGAGTTCCAGACCAGACCAACCAGTCACTCACTGAAACAATGGGCAAGACTGTTTTCTTTGCTCCTCTGCTTCCTCAACCATAGAATGAGGGAGTGGACATAGATTGCTGGGGAAGTTTTCAAATTTGTTAAAAAAATTATTTTAAAAAATATTTAAATTCATAAACTGAAAACCACATTCATTTGATTTGCATATGAAATTTTAACACACTAAAGTCTATTTATCTACCAGGATCATTTTTGAAAGTACGGACCTCAAACTAAAGCTAAATAGTGTTGTCTCTGTTTAGTTGAAGAGTATCCTAAGATTTAAAGGTAAATTATTTTTAGAAAAAAAAGCAAAAATCCAAACTTGTTTATAGTTGCCTTTACTTACCTATGCTGCAGTTGTCATCCATAAACATTTGAATTTGAGAGTTATCATAACAGATATGTTCATATTAGTTGCCTTTAGAGTGATGTAGCAATACATGGTAAAATATATTAACAGAGTCAATTCATTTTATTTGTGTGGTTTGGATTCCCGAAAGACTTTCTTTGTTGAAATGGTTTGCTTTTAAAATAGTTTGTAAAGAGGACTAAATCTCTGTGGTTACTTTCAGTTCTCTAAAATGGATTGTTTTCTCTCTCTCTGATTTTGAGACCTAAAATATTATTTTAATCATGGCTTTGAGTTGGAATTAGTGTTAAATCTGTACTGAAGGAAGGAAAGTGAGACATTCATAGTAATTGATTCTTCATTAGATAATTTAACTTAAAACAGTATATATAAAACAACTGAAATTTATATCAGTTATGTAAAGTAATTTAAGGGTATATATAAAATACAGTGATTTTTCTTTTAATAAACATACTGCTTTACTGAATGAATATTATTCCTTTGAAGATTTGACTTATCTTCAGAAGCAATAGTGAATGCCAATGGTGCAGTCACTGTTACAGACGCTTCCTTTAATTCAAATGAAATTTTGGTATATAAGGTAGATTATCTATATTTAAATTCATAAACTGAAAACCACATTCATTTGATTTGCATATGAAATTTTAACACACTAAAGTCTATTTATCTACCAGGATCATTTTTGAAAGTACGGACCTCAAACTAAAGCTAAATAGTGTTGTCTCTGTTTAGTTGAAGAGTATCCTAAGATTTAAAGGTAAATTATTTTTAGAAAAAAAAGCAAAAATCCAAACTTGTTTATAGTTGCCTTTACTTACCTATGCTGCAGTTGTCATCCATAAACATTTGAATTTGAGAGTTATCATAACAGATATGTTCATATTAGTTGCCTTTAGAGTGATGTAGCAATACATGGTAAAATATATTAACAGAGTCAATTCATTTTATTTGTGTGGTTTGGATTCCCGAAAGACTTTCTTTGTTGAAATGGTTTGCTTTTAAAATAGTTTGTAAAGAGGACTAAATCTCTGTGGTTACTTTCAGTTCTCTAAAATGGATTGTTTTCTCTCTCTCTGATTTTGAGACCTAAAATATTATTTTAATCATGGCTTTGAGTTGGAATTAGTGTTAAATCTGTACTGAAGGAAGGAAAGTGAGACATTTATAGTAATTGATTCTTCATTAGATAATTTAACTTAAAACAGTATATATAAAACAACTGAAATTTATATCAGTTATGTAAAGTAATTTAAGGGTATATATAAAATACAGTGATTTTTCTTTTAATAAACATACTGCTTTACTGAATGAATATTATTCCTTTGAAGATTTGACTTATCTTCAGAAGCAATAGTGAATGCCAATGGTGCAGTCACTGTTACAGACGCTTCCTTTAATTCAAATGAAATTTTGGTATATAAGGTAGATTATCTGATAGTCTTGTGATGTCTTTTAGTGTGGTGTTCAACTAAATTGCTTTTTTCAAGCCCAGTTTCTTTGTACAGTTGTCTTTAACCAGTTTGTGCTCTGCATGCCAACTCTGTGTGCCTCTTGCTTAGGGAGAAAGTAGATCCCAAAGGCTTGTGGAAATGCCTCATGAACCTTTTGGCATGATGTTTTGGAAAGGAACTTATTGGCAAGGGATTATATCAACTCAAGTTCCATTTTTGAGTGTTTCAAACTAGTTTCTCTTTGTTTACTGACTTTACAGTCCTCCCTTCCCCCACCAAAGGTACCTATTTCTGCTGTCCTGTGGGTGATGTAGGCTTCTGTGGGCTAATCTAGGAACATACTCCTTGTTTATAAGCATTTTTTTTTTTTAAATGGAGTTTGTCATGAGTTCCAAGAAACTTGCTGCCAAACAGACTTTTGGAGTAGAACTGCCTTTAAATTGGGGATAGCATCCATTCTTATTTTGTACTTCTCAGAAGTGACTGTGCTAATATTTGGCTTTTTTTCCTTTATAGTAACAAATGAATATAATGAATCACTGCTCTACAGTCCAGAAGAACCAAAAATACTTTTCAGTATTCGAGAACCAATAGCAAACAGAATTTTCTCAAGCAGTCGTCAGCGTTGTTTCACCTCAAAGTAAGCTTCCACAGTCTTCTTGTAGCTGTTTTCCTCCCTTGTAATTAATTATAAAGCACATTTGGCTGTGAAAGTATTGAGTTTCATTGAATCACTCCTTCAAACTTACTCATGCAGGAAAGTAGACACTGGGGAGCTAAAGTGGTATCACACAGATAACCTGGCTAAAGTGATAGTTTCTCTAAAACTTACTGTTTCATTTTAGAGAAACTAAAATTTAACTGAATGGAAGGGACATGGTTATTTAATTGGGTAATGTGTACTTGTTTGTTTTTACTTTATTAAGTGAGACACAGTAAGATCAGATTGTCAAAGCAACTTTTTTTTTTTCATATGCTGTGGAATAAAAGCAGGACCTACATTCATATAAAGCCTAAATTGTGTAGCAACGTAAAGGACTCATTTCTTTCAGCTTTTCCTTACAAGTGAATCCCCCACCCATGCCCACATCTGTTAAATTTGCCACAGATTTTTTTGTTTTGAGGGGAAGAAGATATACAAAAATGTTTATAATTTTTGTGAAGGTTGCCCAGTCTTCCAGACTAACAAGAAAACTTAACTATAGTTAAGGCTTCTCTGATACTTCAGCTGATAGAGAATCCTTCTGCAATGCAGGAGACCCCGGTTTGATTCTTGGATCAGGAAGATTCCCTGGAGAAGGGGTAGTCTACCCACTCCAGTATTCTTGGGCTTCCCTGGTGGCTCAGACGAAAAAGAATCCACCTGTAATGTGGGAGACCTGGGTTCAGTCCCTGGGTTGGGAAGATCCCCTTGGAGAAGGGAATGGCAACCTACTCCAGCATTCTTGCCTGGATAATTCCATAGACAAAGGAGCCTGGCAGACTACAGTCCATGGGGTCACAAAGAGTCAGACACAACTAAGCGACTTTCACTTTCACTGTTTATCTCATGGCAAGCACAGAATAGTTCAGTTACAAATTGCTTCTTAACAGTGTGCATATACTTTTTTGAAAATGCATAATTGATTTCTTTCCAGGAAAGACACTAAAAGGGATAGTGATCATATTTAAAAATCACTTAATCATTTGAGAATTAATCTTGATTAATCAACAAATCTGTACTCAGATTGGGTAAGACTGAAAGATTCATTTAAATGTTTGCTCATATAAGTAGGAGAACAGCTTTATGACTTTGGCTGGAAAATATTTCTTAGCAGCAGATTGACAAGTTGAACTAAATTAGAGTTTTTGACTTTTGTTAATCAAGACACCATCAAGAAAATAAAGAGGCAAGCTACAGAGTGAAATAGTATCTATGTCCAGCAATGGACTCATATCCAGAATATATTATAAAAATTCTTACCAGTCAGTAAGAAAGAAGGCAGGCAACCCCTTAGGAAAATGGCTGAAAGTCTTGGACAGGCATTTCACAAAAGAGAATATCCAAATGGCTGATAAGTGTATGGAGAAACATCCTTGACCTTATTCATCTGAGAAATGTAAATTAAAACTATATCATATAATACTATAGTCATGTAAGGATGTGAGAGTTGGACCTTAAAAAAGGCTGAGTGCAGAAGAATTGATGCTTTTAAATTGTGGTGCTGGAGAAGACTCTTGAGAGTCCCTTGGACTGCAAGGAGATCAAACCAGTCAATCCTAAAGGAGATCAGTCCTGACTATTCATTGGAGGGACTGAAGCTGAAGCTGAAGCTCCAATACTTTGCCCACCTGACATGAAGAGCTGACTCATTGGAAAACACTTTGATGTTGGGAAAGATTGAGGGCAGGAGGAGAAGGAGGCAACAGAGAATGAGATGGTTGAATGGCATCATAGACTCAATGGCATGAGTTTGGGCAAACTCCAGGAGATAGTGAAGGACAGAGGAACCTGGCATGCCACAGTTCATGGGGTTGCTTAGAGTCAGATATGATGGAGTGACTGAACAAATACAATACCACACACTCACCAGCCTGGCTAAAATACCAGTTGTTGATAAGGTGGAGCAACTAAAACTTTTACATAAAAGTGGAGCAACTAGAAATTTTATACAAAACTTTTATACTGTTAGGAATAATATGGAAAATTGTTTGGCAGTTACCTACCAAAGTTGAATATAGGACATGCAGTGACTCAGTGATTCTGCTCCAAGATATATATCCAGCAGAAGAGTATACACTGACAGATATGTATGTACCAAAAGACATATTCAAGAATATTCATAGTAGCAATGTTTCCAATAGATCAAAACCCTAATGTCCATGAATAGTAGAAGAGATACTTAAATTTTGGTATTTTTGTACAATGCAGGTGTTTTCAGACAGCAATGAAAACGAACCCAGTGCTGCTACATATGATAATATGGATGATTTCACAAGCATACTGTTGAGCAAAAGAAGCCAGATATATATATAGGCATATCTATTGTATTCTTCCATTTATATAGAATTTCAAGAATAGACAAAGCTAGTATTACTATGTGATTGAAATTAGGAGAGTGGATATGCTTGGGAAGGAGGGGCTGGAAGTAGGGACTGGGAGATGGGATAAGAGCAATGCGGGAACTTCCCAGGAACTGAGTGTAAGATTCACTTCCTAATTTGGGTGATGATTACACAAGTGTGCTCATTGAGCTGTACCCTGATAATTTGTGCCTTTTCTGTATGTTGTATATAAGTAAAAATTTTACATGACAGTAGTTACATTCTTGATCAATACTTAAAATACTTGTAATGGTAATAATGTTCAAAAAGCTCCTATGAGTTCCATCAAGTCTGAACTTGTTCACTTTTAAGTGTTTGGGTAAATGGAGCTATCCTGAACACTTCAATTTTGAGATTTTTTTGGGGTAATCTACTCACATTGACATAGTCACTAATTCTCTGATAACAAAGGGCAGGGCAACTTGATTTTTAAAATCAAGGCCAAATGATCTACTGCCAGTTTAGATAAAAACTCAGTGCTTTAAAGAAACTGCAGTTTAAGAAAAGTGTTGATATTTAACAAGATGTCTCTCTCGGCCTAGGGTGTGTGTGCGTTCTCGGTGTTGGGATGCATGCATGGTTGTGGATGGAGGAACTTCCTTTGAGTTTAATGACGGAGCCATTGCTTCGATGTTGATCGAGAAAGAAGACGAGCTTCGAACTGTGCTTCTAGAGCAGTGAAGGATTGCCTCAGATGACAATTGTGATTGCCAGAGAACCAGTTTTACTGCAGAAACAGCCTACCAGTCATAAAGCTAGTTTTTGGTTGTTGTTGAGACTGATTGGCCTTGGGCTGAAAGGTGACCAAGAAAGTGAGATTTGCATTATTCTTCTGATGGATTCTGATGGAAAAGATGTTCACTATGTAAGAAAATGGAGGACTAAACTGATTAGAACTCATAACAGTGAAATTCTGATACTGCTTACAATTGGTTTTCAAGAGTGCTGGTATCTTTATAAATTTAGAGAGGTAGGCTCAAATAAAAGATTTTATGTTTAGGATTTGAAATTTAACCGTACAAGTTTTTTTTTTTTTTTTATAAATCCTGACATTGACCTAATTGAAATAGGTAAATGTGTTTTTATATATCTGCCAAGAGTTTTCTAATTTCAGAACACAATGATATTGTTATGACTATTGATTTAAAAAGTTCAATCATTTTTGAAATTATTTATAGATGTTTTCATTTAATTGACTATCAGGTTAATTTTGACAATGCTGGGTGAAATATACATGGACAAAATCCTGGCACTATTACAAATGTATTAATTAGCCAATAATTATTTTAGGTCTTTGGTAATTTTTTTTAATGATTTGAGGCTGATAAAGTTCTTCCATATTTAAAACTCTCTAACATGGATTTAAAGACTAAAAGGATGAACTGATTAGGCACATTCTGAGTTTGGTAAAACCTATAAAATTTTTCATCTAGTGTTAAGAGTATTGTCAGAAAGAAAATGGATTGTTTAATAAATATGCAAAACATTTTAGTTTTGGAATTGCCTTACTTATTATCATGGTAGTTTTCACCTAGCTCATATTCCAAGTTTTACACATTAGGTTTGGAGGATAAAATGTTGTGGCTTTTCTTTTTTTCCCATTATGATAATTTCTTTACCTAATTCCCAGTTTACTTATAAATAATCCTAGAATTATCACAAAAAGTTCCTCTTGCTGCATCATGAGACAGTTGGTATTCTTATTCCAATTATTCAAAGTTGTATTTTTTTTCCACTTGCTGTTAAAAATTTGTCTTCAATCACTGAAATATTTACTGAACAGCAACTCTGCCATGTACTGTGTCAGGCGCTGGATGTACACTGGTGATCTGAACAGCCGCTATCCTGATAGAACTGAATCTGGTGAGCTCAGAAGTAGATTCTGGGAAAACTAGGATGTGTAATCAAACCGAGTGCTCTTAGGTTTGGCAACATTTATCATGTTCTTGTCAGATTTTTAAAGTAATATTATTATACAAAGATAATCTTAGGTTTTGATGTATATCCAGAATAAGAATTTGTTTTTCTTAGTTGAGAGTAACTGCATTGATACTACTCGCAAGGAGTTTACAAGATGCATACAATAAAATTGGTGTTTTCCCAGAGATGGATCTAGTTTCTGATTTGATTTAATAATGATATACTTAAGATACCACTTTATAAAGAAGTGCAATTCCGCACTATAGAAACTGCCTAACAGATTTAAAATAACTTTTTGATAAAAATACCAACTCCATCGTTAATATCAAGGAAATCTGATTGTCCAAAATGGTACATAGATCTGTTTAATATGTAACATATTAATAGGTGACCTGCTATGTAAAATTGTTTATAAGCCATATTTTAGAGGTTTAAAAACTACTTAATGTGTTCCATTGGTGATATAACCTCTAACATTTCTGACCTGTTGTGGGATTTATTTGTAAGAGATGATGAGAGGCAAAGGTTGTTAGAATAGCAAAAATGTTTTTATGAATTGAGTTCCCCTTAATGGCAACTACATGTGAATAAAAGTAAACCATTATCTTTTCTTTTTTAGTTCATTTATTTCTTCAGCTCTTATGGGTCACTGTTTGAAAACCAGATTGCCCCAGAATATTATATTTCATGTCTTTTTTCTACACTATCTATTACTCTTTTCCCTGCGGACTTCATTCACTGCTAATAGGTGACATAGTGCTTCCTGGTAAACGTAGATTCTTCAGATGTTTTTGAGTTAATGTTTTTGATGTTCCATATATATTTATAATTCATGGACCCAGTAAATCAAAATCATATTACATGAACTGCTGAACTGGAAAGAAGAATTATTTTAAATGAAGCTTATTCCTTAACATTAAAGTAACCATGAGGGATTAGGGTGTAAATCAATAAGAAGGCTTATATATAATTTTTATACATGAAGAAATGTGTACAAAATACTTTTTAAGTGTCACAGACTTTATTTTATGATAGGTTTTTAAGAAAGTTACTGGCTAAATGAGGAGCTAAAAGGACAAAAATGGAAAAGGATGTTTTAAGTGTTAATTTGAATATTCTATAGGCTAGCAAAGGCAGGGATTATAACTAATTTTGTTCTCCCATTTTTAATAATCATCAGTGGTTAAAAAAAATTCAAAACTTGGGATCCTGAAAAGACTTTGAAGGGCTCTATCTGAACAATATACACCTTTTTATACCAGAAGATTGTGAGTTCACTGGGAGTAGGGATTATGTATTCTGATTTGTACAATGAATACTTGAAAACCTGCATAGCTAGAGAAGAAATCTATTATAATAAATGATGGTTCTACATGCTGAAACAACACTGTTAGGGAGTCTGTGTTTGTTGGGGGGTGATGAATTGATAGTTGCAGTAAGTAGGACAGTATTTGAAGAAAACTTTTTTTTAACCATTCTTTTAAAATGTTTTCCCCAACTGCAACTTTTTTTTCACCCTACACCTATTCTCTTTAAATGATTGAAGAGAGCTTGAATGACTTGTTATGTTGTCATCATACAAGACTAGTTCTTTGCATTCACAAGTGGCTTCCCTGGTGGCTCAGATGGTAAAGAATCCACCTGCAATGTGGGAGACCTGGGTTCAATTCCTGGGTTGGGAAGATCCCCTGGAGAAGGGAATGGCTACCCACTCCAATGTTCTGGCCTGGAGAGTTCCATGGACTGTATAGTCCACAGGATCACAAGCAGTCAGATACGACTGAGCGACTTTCACAAGAAAATCTATTTAAAATACCTTTGGTAACTAAGCTTTGTTACATAGCTATTTCCTCCTGCTTCAGAGCTTTCCTTCAAAGCATCATTTCATGATAAATGATTTTTCACAAAATCATTCTATTCATCTTTGAAGTATTTCCATTAGTCTTTAAAATGGGTTGTTGTGGATTATCCACTTACCATGCAGTTTTGGATTAAAATATCACCAAAGTCTTTTGGAAGGAATGATGCTAAAGCTGAAACTCCAGTACTTTTGCCACCTCATGCCAAGAGTTGACTCATTGGAAAAGACTCTGATGCTGGAAGGGATTTGGGGCAGGAGGAGAAGGGGATGACAGAGGATGAGATGGCTGGATGGCATCACCGACTCAATGGATGAGTTTGAGTGAACTCCGGGAGTTGGTGATGGACCCGGAGGCCTGGCGTGCTACAATTCATCGGGTTGCAAAGAGTCAGACACAACTGAGCGACTGAACTGAAAGTCTTAACCCCTCTATTTTCTTGTTCTTGCTACAATACCACTGCAAGTTAGCTTACAGTTACTATCCTGAGTAGTAAATTAATAGTTTTGAGTAAAAAGACATTTTAAAAGCCAATGTAAATGACCAGGTTTTGTTTAAAACACAACATGAAATCATGGTGATGGTTGGGATATGATCAATTCCAGTGTGCCTGTGTGTCTATGGAAAAAAGTCTGCCTTCTAGTCTTTCATCAGTCACAGCCCCTGCCATCTGAAGACTGCCGGGGTCCAGCCCCGGTGGATCCAGGGAAATTCGAAGCGTGGACGGCATAGGTGAGGAGAACTTATTTATTTATTAATATAATATTAGATTAGGAAGAAATAGTGTAGTAGGAAAATTAAGTGGAGAAAAGAGGCTGAATAACTTGGTTTATGTGGAAAGCCAATAAAGTTCCAGACAAGGAACTTGGACCATCTATGTTAGGTGGCTGGCGTCCGTTTGAATATCGGAGAGTGCCCCGCCTTGGGCTCTCTCTCTTACGGATCTTAGAAGCCAGGACAAGTAAGTAGACATGGTGAACCTCCATGCCCCAGATGGGAATTCAGCCTGAAATCAGAGAGAAGACATGGGGGAAACCAGTCCAGCGGTTGGCCCGTCCTCTATTGTTCAGAAGGCCTTTTATACTTTTGATTATACATAGAGATCAATAGGTAATACAAAATTATGCAGCCCAGATTCTTATCAAAACCAGGCTTTTCTCTCCGCATACCTAGCTGTATACACAAGTCTTAGGTAATTTACATCATCTTCTGGCCAAAAGGGCCATTTAACATTTTACAGCCTTTTTTCTGATAAGGGTTTGTCAACCAGAAGACTTATTTGTGTTGATCTTCCCAAAATCTGGTGCCACTCTCAGAAAGCACTAAATAAAGTTACATTCTTACATAGCAAAGATAGAGCAATTTATAACAAGTAAAAGGAGTACAGTGATTTATAACAAAAGAAAAGTAATTAACTCAAAAGTCTAGTGTTGCTAACATCAAAACTACTATATATCTTTTTCTACATCCTGATTACATTGATTAACATCCTCCCAGGTGCCTAAAAGATAAAGAATATGGAGGCCTGGCAGCAGTCATTGAGTCAACAGTGATAACCCTCTACCAATATAATTTTTAACTCTTTAGAAAAGGCTGTGTATCTTTAAGATGTTTTTAAGCTTTGTGCCTCTGGTGGTTGGGGGGCTGTAAGCAATTCACAAGCTGTAGGAGGTCCGGGGGAACCTGTTAGGCAAGCTAGAGAGTTTGAGCTGAAACATCCCTTTCAAATGCAGAAGACTAAAGCCCTGATTTGACTTTTTCCAGAAAATATCAGAAGAGTGGAAAAGCAGAGTACAAAGGCCGGCAGATTTTTGTTTTTTGGGGTACACGCTCAGGAAATACCAGGGGGAACCCCTGAAGCCTGATCATGTCCTTGCGTTTTGTCAGGCTTCCTTCTTCATGACCTTGTCACGGGCGGGACTCCTCATGCTGGCTCCCAGCAGAAGACCTTAAATATAGTGATTTTACTCCTCAAATGTACAAGGTAGATATTTCGATATTTGGTTTAAGGAATACCAAAATATCAGTATCTTGATATTTAGATTCACTAAAAAGTAACTCAAACACTAGAGCAAAACAAATCCATAAAATGAGTTTAGGTTTTAGGGTTTCAACCTGTATAAGGAGTTAGCGTCTTGGTGGAGAGAGCTTTTTGACTTTCTGGGACCTTTGGCCAGGTGGGGATGGGGAGAGGAGAGGTAACGAGAGAGAAGGTCGCCTTCTGTTTGTTCCGAGGTTAGGTTATCCAACGGAAAGGTGTTTCCAGTTTTCCTAGACCATTTAGTGCCTTTCCTCATGTTCTAGACCTTGCCTTGTCCTCTACATTGTAGATCATTAGTCAATGTTGGATTGTAGTTAAGTTCACCATGATAGAAGGGACACAGTCACTTTATCCAGAAATAAATATTTTGCATTTGGCTAGAGTTTGCCTAATGATCTTGGCAACTTGCAGCTAGAGTACAGAAGAGGAATCAAGCGCCCACGCAGACTGTTAACATCGTTGTTCAGTCTCTTAGGTCGTGTCCGACTCCTTGCGACCCCATGGACTACAACACCCCAGACTTCCCTGTCCTTCACTGTCTCCGGGAGTTTGCTCAAACTCATGTCCATTGAGTCAGTGATGCTATCTATCCATCTCATCCTCTGCTGCCCTCTTTTTTTGCCTTCAGTCTTTCCCAGCATCAGGGTCTTTTACAATGAGTCAGCTCTTTGCATTAGGTGGCCAAAGTATTGGAGCTTCAGCATCAGTCCCTCCAATGAGTATTCAGGGCTGATTTCCTCTAGGATTGACTGGTTTGATCTCCTTGCTGTCCAAAGGGACTCTCAAGCGTCTTCTCCAACACCACAGTTTGAAAGCATCAGTTCTTCAATGCTCAGCCTTCTTTATAGTCCAACTCTCAAGTCCATAATGACTACTGGAAAATCCATAGCTTTGACTATATAGACCTTTTTAGCAAAGTGATGTCTTCTTTTGAATATGCAGTCTAGGTTTGTCAGTTTTCCTTCCAAAGAGCAAGCATCTTTTAATTTCATGGCTGCAGTCACCATCTGCAGTCATTCTGAAGCCCAAGAAAATAAAATCTGTCACTGCTTCTTTTTTTTTCCCTTCTATTTGCCATGTAGTGATAGGAACAGATGCCATGATCTTTTCTGAATGTTGAGTTTTAAGTCAGCCTTTTCACCTTCTTCTTTCATATTCAAGAGGTTCTTTAGTTCATTTTCTGCCATTAGTGATACCATCTGCATATCTGAGGTTATAGATATTTCTTCTGGCAATCTTGATTCGTAAAAAGAATGAAAGGCATATGGTGTGTGCCTCTTGAAGACAGTAATACCGCCTATCCTGTCGCCTTGCTATGATGTTCAAAAAAACCCTGACAAACTAAGGCTATAGATGAAGGTCTCTCAACACTGGCACTGAGGTTTGGATCAGATGATTCTTTATTGTGGGGAGCTGTCCTAGCTATTGCGGGATGGTTAGCAGCATCCTTGGTATGTACCTGCTGGAGGCCAATAGCTCCTCTCCACTTGTAACAACCAAAGCAGTTTTCAGATGTTACCAGTATCTCTTGGGTGGCAAACTCACTCTTGGTTAGGAGCTTTTTGCTGCTAGATCTAACTACCAGTTTATGGAAATAGGGGACACATAAACCTGTTAAACATTATTCCAGGGATGGATCACATCAGTAAAATCCACAATGGGGAAAACTGGACAAGCAACCTAGTTTCTTCCATAAGTAAATTGTAAGGATAATAAAGAAGAGGAACACGAAGAAGTGACTAAAGAAAATGTCAATGTCAACCAAATGCAAAGTATAATCCGTGTTTGGAGCCTGAGCAAAACAAATCTATGTAAGAAAACAGTTTTTAGATAGCTAGGGAACTTTCAACATCACCTTGATATTTATGTTTTAGAATTAAATCAAAAGGATATCTTTCAGAGGTAGATACTGAACTATTCATGAAGTCACGGGTCTCGGTTTTGCCTCAAAAATGATCTTGTGAGCATGTGATGTCCATGGGTTGGGAGATAGGTGAAATGAGATTGGTCATGAGTTAATGACCTTTGAAAGCAGAAAATGAAATTCATCATCTTTACCTTTTGCATTTGACATTTTTGATAACAAAAAAGGAAGCATGGCATTGACAGTAAAAAGGAAGCAAAAAAATTGGGTAATATTCAGGAAGAATCACCATTCTACCATTTGAATGTGTTCAAAAGGAGTTAATTCCTAGATCTCTGGATATAGGGTAAACTATTCAAATAATTTGCTAATGAGAATAAAATCCACAGTATAAGCTGATCAAGCCTGTATTTAAAAAGTGCTACGAGCTGATTTTTATCGATAGTACTTGATACTTTATTGATGGTACTTATCACTTAATCTCAAATGTCTTATAAAGTATGTTAATACTTTAAGAAGCACTTTAACCATACAAAGAATTATAAACATTTTAATTTGACAACACATGAAGTAGATGGGACAAAAAGGACCATGTTACGGCTTGTTTTAGAGTGCCTTGTTCAGAGGGGTGGGGCCTCCCTGGTGGCTCTGTGATAAAGAATCTGCCGGCAATGCAGGAGATACAGGTTTGATCCCTGGGTCAGGAAGATCTCCTGCAGAAGGAAATGGCAGCCCTCTCCAGTATTTTTACCTGGGAAATCCCAAAGACAGAGGAACCTGGTGGGCTACAGTCCATGGGGTTGCAAGAGTAGGACATGACTTAGCACACACACATTCAGAGGGCTGAGAGAAATCTCACACCATACCTAATGCTTGTTTTAACCAGAGCACTTAAGAAAAAGAGAAAGAAAAAAGGAATACAACTTAGCTGAAGTATTTTTATAAAAATGTGTTTTATTTTAAAACAAATCTATAAAAGTAGAAATCACATACAAAAATACAGATTACTCTGACGTGTTAGCAAAATAGCTTATGGCTGGACTTGAGTTTGGAAGTACTGTGTGTGTGAGGGCATCCGGAAATCAGAGGCCAACCGGATCCTCCCTCCAGCCCGTGTCACTAATCTGTAAACAATAATTTCAAGTAGTATGTAGCACTTTTAAACTACTACAAAATTGAAACCTAATCATTTCCCATGTAACACTACTTTATAAAAATGTTCTTCCTTAGGTTTGAGCAGATAAGGGCACTTCATACCATTGTTTCCAACATTTCAAAGATCTGATTTTTTTAAAAAGCAATGTTAATAGAAATGATGAGTTTGGGCTTTTTGCTCCATTTTGAATATATGGAAAGGTCATCAATTTAAACAAGAAGTTAGTGTTTTGTGTGTGTGTGTGTTTTTTTTTAAGTAGAATTTAGTCCTTTTGCTTCTATGTATCATTAAAAAAAATCACTGATGCTAGCAAAAGGTTCAGCACCCAAGTCTTAACTTTTATGCATGTGCCAGCTGTGCTTATTGCTCTGAAACTGCACAGAACATACACATTCTTCTAGGGTATATTCCTAATTGAAAGGAACATGCAGTTCTTAGGGAACTCCAGGTACAGAACTTTATAAAACAGGTTGCTAGAAACAATCATTGTGGGAGGCCATTAAAATAATAAAATAAAAAAAGACAATTTAAAATACTTGATTCCAGAGTAAAAATAACTTTGAGAACCTTAGCGAAAAGGAAAACGCAGGCATCTGAGGTTCAGGATTCCATCCAACATTTCAAGAATCAAAGAATGACTGGTTCCTACCTCTCTAAAACAAAGTGAGTCATTTTAAAAGCTAAAGAACCCACATTAACATAATTTGATCATAAAGTCAGAAGTCCACAATTCAATTTCCTCAGCTAATTCAGAACGCTGCAAACACAGTACATAAAGGAAATAAAATATTAGTCGCTCAGTCGTGTCTGACTTTTTGCGACCCCATGGACTGTAGCCCACCAGGCTCCTCTGTCCACGGGATTCTCTAGGCAAAAATACTGGAGTGGGTTGCTATTTCCTCCTCCAGGGAACCTTCCCAACTGTACATAAAGGAGACTTCATTAATGTGCATTAGAGGATACCCCAGGTTAACTGTCATAGAAAACTGTCTCTTAAGCCTTTAAATTCTATACCAATTCTACACCTCTGGTTGGCCGACTGTTTGTTTGTTTCTTAGGTTTTCAGGTGAATGACCTGGGGCTATTTGTTTCCATCAACCTGATTGCGAATCCAAAGGCGCAGTTGAAATGTCTATTTTTCTTGCCATCCTCAGAAGATTGCTGCAGATCTACTCTATGATTCTCATTCTTTTCAGCTTACAATACAAATAGCTTATTATTTTTTGCAACCTATGCCTTATAATAAAGCAGTGCTGAAAAATTAAATAGAAGAATGTTCAGTTGCCATATAGGCTACAAAAATGATTTGCTGGTGGTGATTTTTAAGCTTGATTCGAGATAGACTTATGAAGAATGGCACCTGGAAGACGTGGTTCAAATTTTGCTATTTAAGGTATCTTGAAATTATAGGCTCACTCTCCCTAAAATTTCAAAAAGCGTAGAGCTGAGGCTCTTAAGGGTATAGCAGTGATAAAAGCTTTCATAGTCATTTCTAAAAACCAACACTTCATAGTTTTCTGTCTTCAATGGTTCTCTAATATACTTGTAGAAGGAAGGCAACAGAAAACCAAGAATAAAAATAGCTGAGCTCTCCACAATTGGGCTTCCTGCTTACTTTCCCTGTTCAAAGAAAAGAGGAGATACCATCTTGCAATAGAGGCTTCATAGACAACTGGGCTTCTCCAGTGACAGTCGGCATTTGATGCCCCATATCTCTTGGTTCTTCTTGTTGCCAATGGTTGGCCTGGCGATGGTGGTGAAATGGGAGCAATTAATCTGTAGATGAGGGAGGGCTTCCTTTAACAGTTGAAGGGTACCGTCTGGTACGATTCCAAAGACCTGTAGTGTTTTTAATGTGGGAATTTCTCCAAGTTCACTGGAAAGGAAGAGAGAGACTTTCAGAGTAGCAGTATCTATGGTAACTGTGCCACTCGAGTTACATGATCCAATTTTTACACACTGTATATATTTTATACAATACAAACTGAAGACATAATTTGCAATCGATGATTTGAGGGAACAGCAAAGGTGAATCAAACCACAAAGCACAGGCCACAGCTTGGGCAATATAGCCGTAGGAAACACACAAGTGCATTTCGTTGAATTTCTAATAACCAAAAAACTCCTAGGTTTATTTAAAATCCAAACATATTTTCTTTCTTTCTCCATTCCTGGTTTATATTCCACCCCCACCACTGCCTCCCCCCCTCTGCCCACCAACTCTTGGTTTATACTGAAAAACGTCACTGTGTTGGGAGGGGAAGCCAGCAAGCTAGTGATGGGAAAAGTAAATGTTTTACTATGGCATAAGCTGGAGTCACGAAAGGTTACCTGGAACTTAAGGATACGATTTGATCTTTATTTGAACGAGGCATGCCCTCTTGAAAGGAGATGTGAGCAGAACCAGTAACTTCCAAGTAATGGTTAATAGTCAACAAATCCATTACATATGATGAAGCCTAAGGGTGACTTCATGATACTATTTTAAGGTTGTGTGTCAGGTGCAGATAGACACAATAAACATTTTACTTCTCTAAATATTACCTTTTTTTCTTTCTGTCACATGGAAGCCAGTCACTTTCCTAGGTATTTCACATCAAGTGAAACCTAACTATGTCAACAGTGAAATTCTGGTCCACAAAAAAGGGAGCCTATTTTCCCAAAGCAAATATGCTTTGGTAATGATTCTTTTTTCTTAACCTAGGTCTACAGGCTTAGAAATTCATCTCTCTGATCTATATTTACACCAGGTTGGGACATATAGTCCAAAGTCTCAGGAAAGGGAATATTTAGTTTGGAGTTTCAACAAAATCCACAGCAGATCAATGAGAAAATCAATTCCCTAGAATAAGAAGCATCCTTTATATTTTCATACTGCCAATAATTACTTAAACCATCCTTACAGTAATTGTCAACTTGCTTCTAATCTTTCCTCCTTTCAGCTTAGTGTATATACCAATGACAAAGGCCATCCTCATAAAGCCTAGCTCAGATTAAGTCCTTCCCCTCCTCATGTTTACAGAACTCAAACCATCTTTTGGCCTTAAGACCTTCCATGCTAATCCTGCTCCCACTTTTCCCACTCCCCATCTAAGTGTATTTATTCTACATTTAGGAGGGTCTTAAACACCACAGATGTTAACATATACTGGTTGAATACAAGAAAAAGGGTAATTTAGAAAATAAAAGTACTAACCAAATGAAATAAACATGCTTGGTGTTCCTAAGGGGCCAGTCAGATCTGGATGTAAAAGAAAATCAGCAAGAACAAATTGCTATTGTTCATAAAGTAAGCTAATCTCTGAAATGGAAACAAGAGTATAAGGAGAAGTCAGCATACACAGATGTTTATACTTACCATCACTGAAGATGATAGCAGTCTGGCCTAATCTTAAATTTCTCTTATATAAAATCTGAGTATATGAGAACTTTGTAATATCCATGAGAATCCAGATTCGGGGATCTCTGGATTAGCCAAGTTGTAAGACATTCTGCAGTGGAGAGTATTTAAAAGAAACTAGAGGTGGGAGTGCGGAGAAGGCAGTGGCACCCCACTCCCGTACTCTTGCCTGGAAAATCCCATGGGCGGAGGAGCCTGGTAGGCTGCAGTCCGTGGGGTCGCGAAGAGTCGGACACGACTGAGCGACTTCACTTTCGTTTTTCACTTTCATGCATTGGAGAAGGAAATGGCAACCCACTCCAGTGTTTTTGCCTGGAGAATCCCAGGGACGGCGGAGCCTGGTGGGCTGCCGTCTATGGGGTCTCACTGAGTCGGACACGACTGAAGCTATTTAGCAGCAGCAGCAGCACAGGTGGGAGTGCGGAGAAGGCAGTGGCACCCCACTCCAGTACTCTTGCCTGGAAAATCCCATGGGCGGAGGAGCCTGGTAGGCTGCAGTCCATGGGGTCGCTAAGAGTCGGACACGACTGAGCGACTTCACTTTCGTTTTTCACTTTCATGCATTGGAGAAGGAAATGGCAACCCACTCCGGTGTTCTTGCCTGGAGAATCCCAGGGTCAGGGAATCCCTAGTGGGCTTCCGTCTATGGGGTCACACAGAGTCGGACACAACTGAAGTGACTTAGCAGCAGCAGCAGAGGTGGGAGTGAAGAGGGATGGCAGGTGACAGAAAAGGAAATGTTCTCGCAACAGCACTTTGTAAGAGCCTTGGTTAGGAAGGAAATCATACTAGATATTTGGAAGACACTCAGGTGTTACACGTGAGAAAGGAGGGAGCGAAATATGATGAGATGGTGGGTGAATGATCATTCCCAAGCCAATAAAACCAGGAAGTCTTTAAGATTTTAAAGAGACCCCCCACCCCACCCCCCAAAACAAGCCTCTTGTATGTGTATCACCTACAGCACAGCAGAGATCCACCCAAGTATCTCTTTGAAAACTTCAATGGAAGAGACTGAAAAGGAAATTAAAGGAGAGTAAATAGAAATGAATAGTTTGAGAGCCATTACTTCTAACTTCAGTATAAAATGACTCTGCTGTCTTAAGTGCCTCTATTTAGTTTTAGTAAACAAAAGGTGTTTATAAACTGTTTCACCAGGTTCTCTCCGTTGTTGCTCACTGTTCAGTTGCTAAGTTGTGTTCCAGTTTTTGAGACCCCATGAGCCTGGAAGCACGCCAGGCTTTCTTCCTTCACTGTCTCCCAGAGTCTGCTCAAACTCATGTCCACTGAGCCAGGTGATACCATCCAACCATCTCGTTCTGTCACCCCTTTCTCCTCCTCCCCCAATCTTTCCCAGCATCAGGGTCTTTTCCAGTGAGCTGACCCTTCGCACCAGGTGACCAAAGTATTGGAGTTTCAGCTTCGGCATAAGTCCTTCCAATACTCAGGGTTGACTGCCTTTAGGACAGACTTGCTGATCTCCTTGCTGTCCAAGGGACTCTCAAGAGTCTTTTTCAGCACCACAGTTCAAAAGCATCAGTTCTTTGGCGCTCAGCTTTCTTTATGGTCCAACTCTCAAATTCATACATGACTACTGGCAAAACCATAGCTTTGACTAGACGGACCTTTGTTGGCAAAGTGATGTCTCTGCTTTTTAATACTCTGTCTAGGTTTGTCATAGCTTTTCTTCTAAGGAGCAAGCATCTTTTCATTTCACGGCTGCAGTCACCATCTGCAGTGATTTTGGGGCCCAAGAAAATAAAATCTGTCACTGTTTTCATCGTTTCCCCATCTATTTGCCATGAAGTGATGGGACTGGATGCCGTGATCCTTTGAATGTTGAGTTTGAAGCCACTCCCCTCTTTTACATGCTTCTCTCCCACTCTCACTGGAGGCTCCTCTGTTTCTCTTCACTTTCTGCCATTATGGAGGTGTCATCTGCATATCTATTGTTGACATTTCTCCCAGCAATCTTATTCTTCTTATAAAATCTTAAATTTCTCAACTTAAAATTCTCCTGCAATTATTATTATTTCTGTAGTTTCTCTTAATCTCAGATTACTATCTCCAGCTTCAGTTTTTTCCATTAATGAGAAATATAAGAGAAATGAGACCAATTAATAAGGAAGGGAATAAATACAAGGAAGGTGTGTCCTGAGGATAAAATATCTAGTTTCCCAAGTATTTCAAAGCATTATCAGTACAAAAGAAAGACACTCAAATTTTATGTTCCCACTTCTGAGATAAGAAATGAAAAATTTTCAGCATAAATATCTATCGTTGAAGATCCTAGAATTCTTACTATGCATTTCATATATATTTTACCTGGAGAAATGTTTAAGGATAGGGTACCAGCAAACTCATCTTAATGAATTCACAAGGTAAACCAGTATATCGTTCACTTTATGTCTTAAGAAACATACTCTTTTACCTTAAGGTTCAAGGATAGCATCTTTCTTCTGACTGTTCTCACTTTATTCTGATGGTCTGACTGATACCTCTGCTTCCCTTATTTCAAGATAATATTTAGACAGACTGGTTACAGTGCAGTCGGGGTTTGCACCTAGGTCTGTGACTTCAGACCCATGCTCTGACCCGTCAAGTCACACTGCCTGCAGATGACTGCAAGGATTATCATCCCCCTGGATATAAATATAGAAATATGAAGGCTCACAGCCTCCCCTTAGCCTCTGCTCAAGTGAATAGGTATTTCCTGCTTAACTTCTTACTCTTTGGAGAGAAAGAACAAAAGTAAGACACATAAATAGATTCTCTTGAGAAAAACAAGCAGAAAAGAATGATCAGTGTACTCCCAAGGGAGCGGCACAGACAATGGAGCTAAAGCTCAAATGGCAAGGGTGGGGAACAACTGTTAACAGAGAACCTTTTCGGGTTAGACACTCTAGGCTCCTAGGAGTTTTGGATGCTAGAAAATTCAAGTGGCAGGAGATTTTAATAAGAGTTGCATGTATATGAATTTAGGCCCCAACATCTGAGAACCCTGCAACTAAATATTGGCATCCCTTCTAGGCAGTGCTTTTCCAAATGAGACACCAGCTAAGACCTTGAGCCCTAAGGATTAACTACAGTGCTTTATTAAAGATGTTCATTACTGGATTCCCTAATTCTACGAGTTAACTCTATATAGCTGAAGTGTCTGATCTATTCATTCTTTTTAATTCTTTTTCTTTAAATTGCAACATAGTTGATTTTTAATGTTGTGTTAAGTTTTCAGTGTACAGCAAACTAATTCAGCTATATATACATGTATATGTACATACATACACATATATGTACATACACACACATACATATATGTACATATATACACACACACATACATATTTCATTTTCAGATTAGTTTCCATTACAGGTTATTATAAGAAACTGAATACAGTTCCCCATGCTATAGTTAAGTCCTTGTTGTTGATCTATTTTATACATGTAATGTATATCTGTTAAACTCCTAATTTATCCCTCTCCCTCTACCTTTTCCCCTTTGATAGCCATAAGCTTGTTTTCAATGTCTGTGAGTCTGTTCCTATTCTGTAGATAAGTTCAGCTGTATTACTTTTTTAGATTCTACATACATGTGATGTGATATTTGTCTTTCTCTGATTTACTTAGTATGATAGTCTCTATGTCCATCCATGTTGCTGTAAATGGCACTATTTCAAATTCTTTTTTATGGCTGGGTAATATTCCATTGTATATATGCACCACATTTTCGTTATCCATTCATCTGCTGATGGACATTTAAGTCACTTCCATGTCCTGGCTGCTGCTATATTCATTAATTCTTTTTTGTTCCAAACTTTAAACTTTTTATTTTGTATTGGGATATAGCTGATTAACAATATTGTGGTATAAGTTTCAGGTGAACAGCAAAGGGAATTAGCCACACAAATACATGTAGCCATTCTCCCCCAAACCCTCCTGCCATCCAGCCTGGCACATAACACTGAGCAGAGATCCCTGTGCTATACAAAAGGTCTTTGGTCATCCATTTTAAATATAGTAGTGTGTATATGACCTTCCCAAAGTCCCTGACTATCCCTTATCCCCGGCACCCATAAGTTTGTTTTCTGTATTCATTAATATTTGAAACTAACTTACAAGACCCAAACTAGTAATTTGAGGACTACATAAATTCTATGCTCGAATTCACCACCTTTCTTTGGTAGGAATCAGCTTGATTACCTTCATGTGGATAGTGAGCTTAAACAAGGTCAGCAGCCTCATTTAGGGGATGAGGAAGGACACAAGGCCAAATCCAAGATACTGATTTCTTGTGGTTTTTAATAAAATTGCTTACACTTATATTTGACATGAGGAAGAACTCTGCAGCCCTTTGAAATATAGGAGAACTTCTTAAAGCTAAAGAGATGATATTCCCAGGATGACCTGGGTATGGCACTTCCTAAAACCAAGATGGATCCGATTCCTCTTTTGTTAGCATTTGATTTTGTGGAAGTTGCTGAACAGTACAAAATCAACCCCTAAAAGAGCTACCAGATTAGATATAGACTATTCTGCCCATATCCAGGAGACCTGGGACGTACATCCAGTTCAGTCAGGAACTCACTATTCAGCTTTGGGTAAGTTACTTCATTCTTCTGGATCTTAATCTCCCTCCTTCTCAAAGAAAACATCACTCTTACAATATTTACTACTTAAATATTTTTATTTTTCCCCATTCTTTGGCCATCTGGGACAAACAGCACTAGGAGGCTATAGAATTTTCCCTCTAAGCTCAGATGAAGGTTTTTGGACTTAACTAGTTGATCTGAAAATTTACAGAAACACATATACACACGGTCTGCCTCCTCCCATTATACTCTGGGGTTCCTGGAACTAAAGGCTGTCTTCTCCTGCTTTTGTAAGTTCTCTCCAAGTACTAGAACAGTATTCTGATATTTAGACCA
Source organism: Oreotragus oreotragus (assembly GCA_006410675.1). NCBI lineage: Eukaryota > Metazoa > Chordata > Mammalia > Artiodactyla > Bovidae > Oreotragus > Oreotragus oreotragus. The sequence goes on from SJYX01011627.1 coordinate 33,249, forward strand.
GTTCACAGCCAAATTAATGTTTAGTAAACTACCTCAATCAACTCAACTTTACCAGACGTTTTAAGCAAAACATTTTGCCTTGGTTCTTCTATTTTGGTAGTCCTTCCTAACTAGTTTGTGATACATTAATTTGATGTTTAAGCTTTAAACATCTGCTATTAATAATAACGGATTTTAACACCAAGTGACATCTCTTTTGGCCCCTCCCCTCTGCTCAGAAACAAGAATACTCACAGTAAAGTTTCAGGTATTATGTCATAGCACCGACTGAGTGATAGGTGTTGGAGGTAGTTGAGTTGGTAAAATTCTGGAAAGCAGTCATTTTTCAGCATGACACTATCGCTGTAACATAACAGAAGAAAAATAAAAAACTCCATCCATCAATCCCAGATGAAGAAGAGAGGAACAGCTTATCATTCAGTTCCTTCAATTCAACATATTAAGATTCTTTCCTCATTCAATAAAAAAGTCATGCATTTTCATTAAAATTTTTTTTTGTTTTAAAATAAACAAAAATATACCTTAAGTCTAGGTGGACAAGATTGGGACATCTTCCAACTAAGGTAGAGACATCTAGCGAAAAAAAAATAAAAAGATGGTCACTATCAAATGAAGAATCACACAAGGATACTTGCTGTCCATATATTTCACACTGTGCTGGATATTCAGAGTAGTGCAATTAGAGTCATTCACTATTAGAAAAAAAAAAAATTATCATCTTGCCATGTAAGACCTTCTACCCAGGAAACACAAGAAATCATCTGAAAAACTACTAGAAATAGTAAGAGAACTAATTGTGTAAAATGACTGGATAAGAAACTCCATAGCTTATCTATGTGCCAGCAATAGCTGGATGGAAAGGTGGGGGAAAGTCCTGTTCACAATAGCAAAAAGCAAAATCAAATAACACACTATATAAACAAATATCAAAAAGTAGCACTCCAAACCAGTGGAGGAACATCACAGATTATTAAAAAATAATATGGCTACTACAACTAGAGAAAATTTACTTCAACTCAAACAAAATATCCAAATTAATTCCACATGTTATTAAAAACTTCTAAATGCAAAAATGAATAATTACTCATTGGATCTTGGGATCAGTAAGGAGTTTCTAAGCATTAAAAATAAAACAAAAAGGAGACAGTGATAATTTACTACATAAATCTTTAAAAACTCTACCATGTTAAAACAAAATAGAATACAAGCAGAAATAAAGTGATATCAGAAAACTGGGAAAAAATGTTTCCAATAGAGTTAATGCTCTTATTATATTAACAGTATAAAAATAGTATATTAAGAGTATAAAAAAATAGAACATGGGTAAAAAAATATAAAGATACTGCATAAAATATAGACATAATGAAAATGGAGCAACAAATGCAAAATACATTTTTTTGTGCTATCACATGAAAATAAATCCTCTGACAATACCCAGAATTGATGAAATATCATAAACCAGGTGCCCCTACACTAAAAGTGTGTATTTAATTTTATGCAGCCTTTCAGAAGACCTCACTTTTTGAGGGTGAACTGATCTTTCTTTAAAAAAAAAAAAGTTTTCAGTGCATAACACACTTTGCTCTTTGGCTCAGTAATTCCACTTTTAGAAAAGTAATCAGAGATCCCAGGTGGCACTAGTGGTAAAGAACCTGCCTACCAAGACAGGAGATAAGACACACAAGTCCATCCCTGGGTTGGAAGATCCCCTAGAGGAGGGCAAAGCAACCCACCCCAGTATTCTCGCCTGGAGAATCCCAAGGACCCTACAGTCCATGGGGTGGCAAAGAGTCAGACATGAATGAAACAACTCAGCACGCGTGCATACATGCACCAAGATATTCATGGTAGTGACAGTTATAAAAGCCCCCTTCCCTCATTAGTTTAATAGGTCAACCTTCATCCATTCTATGGAACACAATGCTAATAACAGCCATTAAAAAGCTATTTAATAACATTTTACGAAATGAAAAAATAACTCAGGATACACTGTATACTGAAAACAAAATATATATAATGCAATTTAAACACACAAACATATATATTTACACACAGATTTACACATAGAAAGGAGGGGGGTTGGGGGTTGGAAAGCTGGAAGAAAATATATCCAAATGTTAAGTACAATTACCAAGGGTGGTGGGATCACAAATACCTTTTCAGAATTTGGAAGAAAGTTCCATGTGGTACTTTGCAATCAGAAAACGAATCAGTGAGTGTTATTTACTTTAAAAAAATAGGCAAATTTTATTTATGTTTGAGGGTTCTTTTTTTCCTTCTTACAGCTACAACTCCAGCTGCATCCCCTCGTTTGAATCCTAGGCTTGCATTTTCAACTGCCTCCTCAACACACTCACTGGACTATGTGATAAGCATCTCACATTTATGCCTAAAATAAATGCTTGATTTCTCCCCTCAATCTGCTCCTTCCCCAAAGTCTTCCCCGTCTTAGTAAGTGCGAACTTCATCGATTGCTGGGGCCAAAACCCTGGGAGTCCTACTCAAACTGTTTCTTCACATCCCACACCCCATCTGTTACCCAGTCCTGTTGGGTTAGCTTTCAAAACGTGTCTGAAATCAATCACTTACTTCCTCAAATGTGACCACCAAGTCTCCAGTGGCCTTTCCCGGGCACAGCTCCGCAAGGGGACTTTTCAAAGGTGAGTCAGATCATTTCATTCCTGTTTGAAATACTTCAGTGGCTTCCCACCTTACCCAGGAAACCAACGGAAACAGAGCTTCTGCCTTGGCCGAGAAAGCCCCCGGCTATCTCATCTCCTGACACTGGGCTCCTCGCTCCCTCTACTACACTGGCTTCCACACTGAGAGGAAAAAAAAATCTCAAACATTAATAAAGTTTGTCTATTTAAAAAATAATTAACATTTATTGATTCATTTTCTGATTATAAAGTAGCATACGTGGCTTTCCTCCAAAGGCACTTGCTGGTCCTTGGTTCTAGAACGTTTTTTCCTTACATATCTACATACCACTCCTTCAGGTCTGTGGTTAAATCTCACTTCCTCAGGGAACTCTTCTCTTTGGTCATTCCATCTGAAAACAGTCCCCTTCCTGCTACACTCTACCTAAGCACCTTGCTTTAGACTTTTCCTCCTTGTGTTTCCACTTCCTTTCATCATATTTAGTTCCTTGCTGATTGTCTAGATTCCCCACCAGAATGGAAGCTTCACAAGGATGACTTTCTCTGTTTTGTTCAAGGCTACATGTCCCAAGTTTAGAACTGGGTTTTGTGTATTATAGGGGCTCAACAGACATTTGTCTCATGACTCACTAAAAAACGAAGAACTGCACAACATAGTTCTGAGTGACCCATCATCTCACTAGCCAACCACAAAATCCACAATCAGACACAGCTTTCCTTTGCCACCACCTGGGAAAGAATGAAACCCTGGGGGATGAAACTGGTGAGTCTCTGTCTCCAGGCCTTGTTTAAGCCCCGTCTTTCTTTGGTGGGTAGAGTTAGGAACCAGTAGTGACTGCCAAGATTCCTCTTCACCGTCTCCTTCATTTCACTTGAATTAGAAAGAATCTTAGAAACTATCTAATCTAACTTGTCATTTTAGAAGAGAGACATTTATCGCTAGAGAAGTCCAAGTAAATCTAAGACCCAAAGCTAGGTCCTCCAAACCTCATTCCATGCTCATCCACTGTTCCACAGAGAGGTAGTGATGGGTGAGGAATATAAACACCAAGAGCCAACAATTACCGAGCTCTCACAATGTGCCAAGAATGGTTAAATGCCTTGTACACGTATTACATCATGTATTGCTTACTCTAATGCTAAGAGGTAAGGTACGACTATTATCTCCATTTTACTGAGAAACGGGCGAACAGCACGCTTAAGCAAATTGCTCAAAGCTACAGTGCAGAGTGGGTACTTGAATCCAGATGGTCTGCCCACTGGTCTTGGAGGTAAAACACAAAATCTGTATTGTCTTGTACACAGTGAAACAGCGTGTACCGTTGTTAAAGATATCCATTTAAAAATCCTTGAATTCCCATTGTATGCTTAAGGAAACTAACACTTCAACTCCTATTCTGTGTCCTGTCCTCGCCCTGATGTGTCCAGCAAGTGGGATTTTACCACCTATCATTCCTGCCAAAACTTAGTAGGAAGGTGACTTGTTCTTTTTCAGGGGAACAGAGAAAAGAGTTTTAAGCAAACGTGGAAACAATTTACAATAGTTTGCCTACAGCTGAGTTTCTCGACCTTACACCCAGAACCTTGGTTCATTACAGAAAAACTCTGAATAAAGAAGTGGGAAGTTCAGGAATGGGCAGAAATGTACACAAGGCCCCGTCTTTCCTTGGGGATGAAGAGGGAAGAACCACGGGTGGGATTCAATGCAAAGAGGATGCTCCCTGCTGGGAATTTAAAGTCCTTGGAAGGCGACTTGGCAAGAACTATCCAAAGCTTGATAATGAAGCCTAATCCTTGGCCTGGCGACTCTACGTAGAAATGCGCTCAACAGTTTGCTTCTGTCCATAAGACAGTTCTTTATAAAGGGAGAAACTGTAAAGACTCTAAACATTTGTTACAAGGAGATCAACTGAGTAAGTTATGAATGAATCAATAAATTATCCAAATATATCTGATGAAATATCACATCGCCACTGAAAATACTATGTGGTATAGCTACTGAAATGGGGTTACTTGAAATAAAACCACAGTATAAAGTACTCCATACACTATGTCCCATTAAAAAAAAAAAAAAAGCCACTCTTTAATAGGAAAAAAGACTAGCAAAATGCTAGGAGGATTATTGATTTTTGTGTTTTTACATGTTTTAGGCACATTTGAGAATGACTATGTAATACTATAACTAGATATTTTTGAATTTCTATTTTTAATTGGAGGATAACTAATTTACAGTATTGCGTTGGTTTCTGCCCTACATCAACATGAATCAGCCACAGGCATACACATGTCCCCTTCCTCTTGAACTTCCCCTCCCAAACAGATTTAAAATTGTGTTTAAAGGGGAAAAAACGCAGTGGAGGGGAGTGGTTAAGAAAAGCGCTACTGCTGCTTTTGAAGATCTCTAAAGCCTTCACTTTTGTTATCTGGGTTCAAGCACCTGCAGAGGATTCCAACCCCTGACCACTTCGGAGAATCTGCTCCTATCTTCTACAGCCTTGGATATGTGACTCAGAGAGGACAGGTCATGTCCTGAAGGAGTAATTTTCAAATGCTGCTTAGATTTTAAGACGATACATTCTGCAAATATTTGGCTCAAATCTTTTAAGAGTATGTTAAAAATGAAAAGAAAAACACTTATACTCAGAGGGGCTCATACCACCATCTAGACATGAGGTTAGGGCTGAGGTGTGCGCTGGCTTAAGGTGGCTTAAGGCTGCCTGAGATCATGAGGCCAAGCTGTTAAAATGCTAAGTGAAATAAGTCAGAGGACTTCCCTGGTGGTCCAGTGGCTGTGACTCCATGCTCCCAGTGCAGGTGGCCTGGGTTTGATCCCTGGTTAGGGAACTAGATCCCACATGCCACGAGTTAAGAGTTGGCACATTACAACTAAAGATCCTGCATGCTTGCCAACCAAGACCTGGCACAGCCAAATAAATAAATAAAAATAAATATTAAAAGAAAGAGATAAAAACAACTACTATATGATATTGCCTATACAGGGACTCTAAAAACTACAACAAACCAGTGCGTGGTGGTGTTTAGTTGCTAAGTCGTGTCCAATTCTTGCGACCCCATGGGCTGTAGCCTTCTAAGGCTCCTCTGTTCATGGGATTCTCCAGGCAAGAATACTGGAGTGGGGCGCCATTCCCTTCTCTAGGGGATCTTCCCACCCCAGGAATCAAACCCAGGAATCCTGCATTGCAGGCAAACTAATGGATATAACAATAAAGAAGCAGATTCACAGATACAGAGGTCAAACTAGTGGTTACCAGCAGGGAGAAGGAACAGGAGAGGGATTAAGGCAATAAAGGGGAAGGTGATTAAGAGATGCAAACTACTAAGTATAAAATAAGCTACAAGGATTGAACAACACGAGGAATACAGCCAATATTTTATAACAACTTTAAGTGGCATGTAACCTTTAAAAATTGTAAATCACTCTTCTACACCTGAAACTTATATATTACTGTACAACAACTACACTTCAATAATAAAGAAAACCTTTGCAAATCAAGATTCTGTCAGTATTAGACAAATGAAACAAAGCACACATAACTGAATGTTCAAGCTTATAAAGACTTTAACTGTCACACGTCACCCTTGATTTTAAATGCCCATATTCGTCTGAAAAACTCCATTGTCCTCTTAGACTGAACTGAAAAAAGTTATAAATATGAACTCAGAGGGTTTCTTACAGGGTTTTTCAACCTTGGCAGTATTGACATTTAGGACCACATTCTTTTTTATAAAGTGTTATTCTGCCGTCCTGTGCGTTGTTCACCAGCATTCCTGGCTTCTACCCACTAGAGGCCAGTGTGTAGATGGCATCTAGTGGGCAGATGCTTCTACCCACTCGATGCCAGTAACCCCACAGCTGTGACAATCAAAAATGTTTCCAGACCTCACCAAATGTCCTCTTGCAGACAAAACTGTCCCCGGTTGAGAACCACTGCCTAATACTAATCAAACACTGCATCCCTCAATTTTTATGTTGGGGTTTTAACCTAAAAAAGTTAGTTAAAAAAAGAAGCTCTTCTGCTTAAACATAAATTGTTTTAAAGTATAAAGGGTTTACTCATGCATTCTGGATTCAAATCTTGCCACTAATCCACTAGCCGTCTGCATTTACCTGACTGACCCTTCTGATCAGCTAGCTGTTACCTCATCTGAAAAATAGGAATAGGAACGCACACACACACTGGATTAAATGAGACAGTTTATGGCGGATCACACCTAGGAGATGCTCGAGAAATCAAACCTGCTGTTATTGTTGGGATTGCTGCTGTTAAGGGCCCAACAGCCCAGAGGGTCTTACCTGATCTCTGCAGGTTCTTTCGGTACCCGCTGAGATTCAGCTGGGTGATAGTCTCTGACACATGTGCAACAGCCACCTGTACATGCTTTTCAGTGAAATCATAGCACCAAGAGAGGTTCAGTTCATCCAATCTGCACATAAGAGGGATGACAAGGAAAGCATGAAACCATTACCCACAATGAATTTTCTAGGAAACCCTGCCTAAAGCTGCAAATCAAGAAAATACAGGGCCATTGATTCCTTACCATTTTCTGCATAGAACCTCAGCTTCTCTAAGTAGCTACATTTGCTCACCTGCTTTCTCCATCTAGGTCCAGTTTGTTCCAGAAAGTTGCCAGGGGATATGAGCCAAGGGCTTAGTGAATGCTGCCCTCTTCTGGAAGATGAGGGAAGAGCGCTCCTCTCCTGCTCATACCTCACTCCAGGACTAGAAGAAATTCTAGCTCCTATGCTTTCTTTCTCAACCATTTGGTTGTAGGAAAACAACTAACAGTATGAGCTTGAGATGTTTTAAAAAACTGATAGGTTGTACCAGGAATTCCCAATAAAGAGATGCCGACATTGCAAAAATTCACTTTATCTTACCGGGCCTCTGCTAACTAAGTAACTGAGGGCTTCAAAGGAAAAGTTCAACCACTAAATTGTACATCCCATTCCTGGCATTGCTGAGAAAATGTAGGGCTACCATTTTATCTCATTGGTAACATTCTTACACAAAAACAATCTTTTGTATAAGATCATTAAGGAGAAATAAGTACAATGCTATTAGCACAGAGACCAAGGAGTATTAAAAAGGACACACACAGTACTGGGTATTCTGTGAATCATGTCCCCACTCACTTATTCATTTCTGTAACTCTGTGACCTTTATATTCTGACATTAGACATTACTACCTAGTATAAAAGATGTTTTTAATGGAATCACCCAGATTCATGGTGTATTTTGCAATAACAAACTTGATAAATAAACAGTCAAAACTGTTAAGTTAGATCTACAGACATTACAGGGAAAAACGCCTGACAGTATAGTCAGGTATAACCAGATACTCTTTTTACATACTGTTGATAAAAACATTACCACATTTTCCTTATTTTAATAAGCCAAAGGGGAAAAAAAAAAGGATCACGACACAAGTAATCTTTGCAAGCTTCATCAATTTGGCTCCTGTGTTTGGACAGAAAATTTGGATGATAAAGGGTACTGAGTTCTCCAAATCAAGAGCTCAAAGAGTTAGGAAAGCTTAAAAATGTTACCTGATTCTATCTTGATGTGAAAGATACTGTATGTTTGAAATCACAATTCTAAAATCAAATCTCTAATCTCTCCTACCTGGAACAGCTGCTCAGCAAAGTCTTCAGGGCAGATTCAGAGAATCCAGAACACCCAGAAAGGTTTAGTCGCAGTAAATTTGTGTTCTGAGCAAGATTACTGGAAAAAGAGGACAAAGTTGTTAACAGTACTAATCAGATCCTCTTATTCAATCAACAAGAATGAAGCTAAGGGAGGCAGTTACAAGCACACAGGCCTTTNGCAGATTCAGAGAATCCAGAACACCCAGAAAGGTTTAGTCGCAGTAAATTTGTGTTCTGAGCAAGATTACTGGAAAAAGAGGACAAAGTTGTTAACAGTACTAATCAGATCCTCTTATTCAATCAACAAGAATGAAGCTAAGGGAGGCAGTTACAAGCACACAGGCCTCTGAGTCAGAAGTGAGTTTAAATTCACATCTTACCATCTAGATGACACCAAGTAGGATGCTTTGCCTTAGTTTACTCATCTGTGAAATGGCAAGATCAGTATCTTCTTGGTAGTGTTGTTAAAATTAAATGATATAATGTAATAAAGGCCTCAGCACAGTGCCCAGCACAGAGAGTAACTACACAAAACACTTACCAATGTACTTTTAAAAACTGGAAAACAAAGAACCCACCAATGACCTAAACATATTTCTATTTCACCCACAACTGTAATTAATTTGTAAGTAAACATCTACTTATAAAGCCACCAGGTTCCTTCAATTAAACGTCTCTCAAATTGCCCTCTCCTCTCAGTTCCCAAATGCCTCATGTTAGCCAAACAGTGATTTAAGAGTGAGAGTTCTGGAATCGCACTATATGGCCAGGTTCAAATCTTGGTTTGCTATCTAGCTACTGTGTGACCTTGGACAAGTTATTCAGCCTCTCTGTTCCTTAGTTTTCACATCTGTAAAAAGGGGAATAATGAGAACATATTTCACAGGGTTGCTATGAGGATTTACTCAGAATATCTTTAAAGAACCTAGTATCTGGCATATGGTATGTGCTCAACAAATATTAAGCAGATATTATCATTATTCTTTCCTTTTCCCCATCAAGTTTCATCACTTCTTAATTGAATGGATACAACAGTATCTTAACTAATTTACTGAATAGTTGCTTTCATGCGTAATCGATTTTCTGAGATGCCCAGCAGGTTAATTTTCTAAACATGTTTGTTCCATTCTCAGAATCACGCTTCTCTCTTTACCATGCGTCCCTCTTTACAGCCCACAACAAAGTCCAGAGTTCTTCCAGCGTGGCAGGCACCCACGAGATGTGGTCCTGTCGACCCTCGCCTGTCACCTCCCTCACACACTCCATCACTTCCTGACCACTTCAGAATCCAGTCACAAAGGCGGCTTTACCCGGACTGCTTCCTTTGCACATCACCCGGAGAACTCGTACCCACATACTTTCAATACTCGGCTTCAGAGTCACTTCCTCTTGAGACGAGACGGCTGCCTTCTCGAAATGTAGTTAGGTCTCTGTGTATTGCCACAGATTCACCAACGCATCCAGCAAACACACTGCACTGTAATTATCTGTCTCTCCCTTGAATGAGGGAGCAATCATGCCTCAACTCCTTCTTGCGTGTCTAGAACCTAGCATGAGACCCAGCAACATGTCGAGAGTTAGTACACAAACTCTGGTTGAGCAACCAACCCTCCTGGAAGGAGGAACCAAACCTCCTGGAGGGTTCTGCAGAGGCTGGAACACTGTACTGGGTATTTTCTGAGTCCACCTGCATGTGGACAGGACACCCCACATCTACTTGAGAAACAAAATTAACAAACACAAAACGAGCGCCCTTGGAACATGCTCCTAGGTGTCACTCACTCAACAACAGGATCCGAAAGTCGGAGGCCTTCGAGGCTGAGATTCTGCAGCTTGGAGCAGTGAGACAGAAGGCCTTGCAGGGTAGACACATCGATCACAGAGTTTGACAGGTCCAGGTGCTGTAGACGAAAAGGGCTNAGAGTTGCATGTATATGAATTTAGGCCCCAACATCTGAGAACCCTGCAACTAAATATTGGCATCCCTTCTAGGCAGTGCTTTTCCAAATGAGACACCAGCTAAGACCTTGAGCCCTAAGGATTAACTACAGTGCTTTATTAAAGATGTTCATTACTGGATTCCCTAATTCTACGAGTTAACTCTATATAGCTGAAGTGTCTGATCTATTCATTCTTTTTAATTCTTTTTCTTTAAATTGCAACATAGTTGATTTTTAATGTTGTGTTAAGTTTTCAGTGTACAGCAAACTAATTCAGCTATATATACATGTATATGTACATACATACACATATATGTACATACACACACATACATATATGTACATATATACACACACACATACATATTTCATTTTCAGATTAGTTTCCATTACAGGTTATTATAAGAAACTGAATACAGTTCCCCATGCTATAGTTAAGTCCTTGTTGTTGATCTATTTTATACATGTAATGTATATCTGTTAAACTCCTAATTTATCCCTCTCCCTCTACCTTTTCCCCTTTGATAGCCATAAGCTTGTTTTCAATGTCTGTGAGTCTGTTCCTATTCTGTAGATAAGTTCAGCTGTATTACTTTTTTAGATTCTACATACATGTGATGTGATATTTGTCTTTCTCTGATTTACTTAGTATGATAGTCTCTATGTCCATCCATGTTGCTGTAAATGGCACTATTTCAAATTCTTTTTTATGGCTGGGTAATATTCCATTGTATATATGCACCACATTTTCGTTATCCATTCATCTGCTGATGGACATTTAAGTCACTTCCATGTCCTGGCTGCTGCTATATTCATTAATTCTTTTTTGTTCCAAACTTTAAACTTTTTATTTTGTATTGGGATATAGCTGATTAACAATATTGTGGTATAAGTTTCAGGTGAACAGCAAAGGGAATTAGCCACACAAATACATGTAGCCATTCTCCCCCAAACCCTCCTGCCATCCAGCCTGGCACATAACACTGAGCAGAGATCCCTGTGCTATACAAAAGGTCTTTGGTCATCCATTTTAAATACAGTAGTGTGTATATGACCTTCCCAAAGTCCCTGACTATCCCTTATCCCCGGCACCCATAAGTTTGTTTTCTGTATTCATTAATATTTGAAACTAACTTACAAGACCCAAACTAGTAATTTGAGGACTACATAAATTCTATGCTCGAATTCACCACCTTTCTTTGGTAGGAATCAGCTTGATTACCTTCATGTGGATAGTGAGCTTAAACAAGGTCAGCAGCCTCATTTAGGGGATGAGGAAGGACACAAGGCCAAATCCAAGATACTGATTTCTTGTGGTTTTTAATAAAATTGCTTACACTTATATTTGACATGAGGAAGAACTTTGCAGCCCTTTGAAATATAGGAGAACTTCTTAAAGCTAAAGAGATGATATTCCCAGGATGACCTGGGTATGGCACTTCCTAAAACCAAGATGGATCCGATTCCTCTTTTGTTAGCATTTGATTTTGTGGAAGTTGCTGAACAGTACAAAATCAACCCCTAAAAGAGCTACCAGATTAGATATAGACTATTCTGCCCATATCCAGGAGACCTGGGACGTACATCCAGTTCAGTCAGGAACTCACTATTCAGCTTTGGGTAAGTTACTTCATTCTTCTGGATCTTAATCTCCCTCCTTCTCAAAGAAAACATCACTCTTACAATATTTACTACTTAAATATTTTTATTTTTCCCCATTCTTTGGCCATCTGGGACAAACAGCACTAGGAGGCTATAGAATTTTCCCTCTAAGCTCAGATGAAGGTTTTTGGACTTAACTAGTTGATCTGAAAATTTACAGAAACACATATACACACGGTCTGCCTCCTCCCATTATACTCTGGGGTTCCTGGAACTAAAGGCTGTCTTCTCCTGCTTTTGTAAGTTCTCTCCAAGTACTAGAACAGTATTCTGATATTTAGACCAGTTCACAGCCAAATTAATGTTTAGTAAACTACCTCAATCAACTCAACTTTACCAGACGTTTTAAGCAAAACATTTTGCCTTGGTTCTTCTATTTTGGTAGTCCTTCCTAACTAGTTTGTGATACATTAATTTGATGTTTAAGCTTTAAACATCTGCTATTAATAATAACGGATTTTAACACCAAGTGACATCTCTTTTGGCCCCTCCCCTCTGCTCAGAAACAAGAATACTCACAGTAAAGTTTCAGGTATTATGTCATAGCACCGACTGAGTGATAGGTGTTGGAGGTAGTTGAGTTGGTAAAATTCTGGAAAGCAGTCATTTTTCAGCATGACACTATCGCTGTAACATAACAGAAGAAAAATAAAAAACTCCATCCATCAATCCCAGATGAAGAAGAGAGGAACAGCTTATCATTCAGTTCCTTCAATTCAACATATTAAGATTCTTTCCTCATTCAATAAAAAAGTCATGCATTTTCATTAAAATTTTTTTTTGTTTTAAAATAAACAAAAATATACCTTAAGTCTAGGTGGACAAGATTGGGACATCTTCCAACTAAGGTAGAGACATCTAGCGAAAAAAAAATAAAAAGATGGTCACTATCAAATGAAGAATCACACAAGGATACTTGCTGTCCATATATTTCACACTGTGCTGGATATTCAGAGTAGTGCAATTAGAGTCATTCACTATTAGAAAAAAAAAAAATTATCATCTTGCCATGTAAGACCTTCTACCCAGGAAACACAAGAAATCATCTGAAAAACTACTAGAAATAGTAAGAGAACTAATTGTGTAAAATGACTGGATAAGAAACTCCATAGCTTATCTATGTGCCAGCAATAGCTGGATGGAAAGGTGGGGGAAAGTCCTGTTCACAATAGCAAAAAGCAAAATCAAATAACACACTATATAAACAAATATCAAAAAGTAGCACTCCAAACCAGTGGAGGAACATCACAGATTATTAAAAAATAATATGGCTACTACAACTAGAGAAAATTTACTTCAACTCAAACAAAATATCCAAATTAATTCCACATGTTATTAAAAACTTCTAAATGCAAAAATGAATAATTACTCATTGGATCTTGGGATCAGTAAGGAGTTTCTAAGCATTAAAAATAAAACAAAAAGGAGACAGTGATAATTTACTACATAAATCTTTAAAAACTCTACCATGTTAAAACAAAATAGAATACAAGCAGAAATAAAGTGATATCAGAAAACTGGGAAAAAATGTTTCCAATAGAGTTAATGCTCTTATTATATTAACAGTATAAAAATAGTATATTAAGAGTATAAAAAAATAGAACATGGGTAAAAAAATATAAAGATACTGCATAAAATATAGACATAATGAAAATGGAGCAACAAATGCAAAATACATTTTTTTGTGCTATCACATGAAAATAAATCCTCTGACAATACCCAGAATTGATGAAATATCATAAACCAGGTGCCCCTACACTAAAAGTGTGTATTTAATTTTATGCAGCCTTTCAGAAGACCTCACTTTTTGAGGGTGAACTGATCTTTCTTTAAAAAAAAAAAAGTTTTCAGTGCATAACACACTTTGCTCTTTGGCTCAGTAATTCCACTTTTAGAAAAGTAATCAGAGATCCCAGGTGGCACTAGTGGTAAAGAACCTGCCTACCAAGACAGGAGATAAGACACACAAGTCCATCCCTGGGTTGGAAGATCCCCTAGAGGAGGGCAAAGCAACCCACCCCAGTATTCTCGCCTGGAGAATCCCAAGGACCCTACAGTCCATGGGGTGGCAAAGAGTCAGACATGAATGAAACAACTCAGCACGCGTGCATACATGCACCAAGATATTCATGGTAGTGACAGTTATAAAAGCCCCCTTCCCTCATTAGTTTAATAGGTCAACCTTCATCCATTCTATGGAACACAATGCTAATAACAGCCATTAAAAAGCTATTTAATAACATTTTACGAAATGAAAAAATAACTCAGAATACACTGTATACTGAAAACAAAATATATATAATGCAATTTAAACACACAAACATATATATTTACACACAGATTTACACATAGAAAGGAAGGGGGTTGGGGGTTGGAAAGCTGGAAGAAAATATATCCAAATGTTAAGTACAATTACCAAGGGTGGTGGGATCACAAATACCTTTTCAGAATTTGGAAGAAAGTTCCATGTGGTACTTTGCAATCAGAAAACGCATCAGTGAGTGTTATTTACTTTAAAAAAATAGGCAAATTTTATTTATGTTTGAGGGTTCTTTTTTTCCTTCTTACAGCTACAACTCCAGCTGCATCCCCTCGTTTGAATCCTAGGCTTGCATTTTCAACTGCCTCCTCAACACACTCACTGGACTATGTGATAATCATCTCACATTTATGCCTAAAACCAAATGCTTGATTTCTCCCCTCAATCTGCTCCTTCCCCAAAGTCTTCCCCGTCTTAGTAAGTGCGAACTTCATCGATTGCTGGGGCCAAAACCCTGGGAGTCCTACTCAAACTGTTTCTTCACATCCCACACCCCATCTGTTACCCAGTCCTGTTGGGTTAGCTTTCAAAACGTGTCTGAAATCAATCACTTACTTCCTCAAATGTGACCACCAAGTCTCCAGTGGCCTTTCCCGGGCACAGCTCCGCAAGGGGACTTTTCAAAGGTGAGTCAGATCATTTCATTCCTGTTTGAAATACTTCAGTGGCTTCCCACCTTACCCAGGAAACCAACGGAAACAGAGCTTCTGCCTTGGCCGAGAAAGCCCCCGGCTATCTCATCTCCTGACACTGGGCTCCTCGCTCCCTCTACTACACTGGCTTCCACACTGAGAGGAAAAAAAAATCTCAAACATTAATAAAGTTTGTCTATTTAAAAAATAATTAACATTTATTGATTCATTTTCTGATTATAAAGTAGCATACGTGGCTTTCCTCCAAAGGCACTTGCTGGTCCTTGGTTCTAGAACGTTTTTTCCTTACATATCTACATACCACTCCTTCAGGTCTGTGGTTAAATCTCACTTCCTCAGGGAACTCTTCTCTTTGGTCATTCCATCTGAAAACAGTCCCCTTCCTGCTACACTCTACCTAAGCACCTTGCTTTAGACTTTTCCTCCTTGTGTTTCCACTTCCTTTCATCATATTTAGTTCCTTGCTGATTGTCTAGATTCCCCACCAGAATGGAAGCTTCACAAGGATGACTTTCTCTGTTTTGTTCAAGGCTACATGTCCCAAGTTTAGAACTGGGTTTTGTGTATTATAGGGGCTCAACAGACATTTGTCTCATGACTCACTAAAAAACGAAGAACTGCACAACATAGTTCTGAGTGACCCATCATCTCACTAGCCAACCACAAAATCCACAATCAGACACAGCTTTCCTTTGCCACCACCTGGGAAAGAATGAAACCTTGGGGGATGAAACTGGTGAGTCTCTGTCTCCAGGCCTTGTTTAAGCCCCGTCTTTCTTTGGTGGGTAGAGTTAGGAACCAGTAGTGACTGCCAAGATTCCTCTTCACCGTCTCCTTCATTTCACTTGAATTAGAAAGAATCTTAGAAACTATCTAATCTAACTTGTCATTTTAGAAGAGAGACATTTATCGCTAGAGAAGTCCAAGTAAATCTAAGACCCAAAGCTAGGTCCTCCAAACCTCATTCCATGCTCATCCACTGTTCCACAGAGAGGTAGTGATGGGTGAGGAATATAAACACCAGGAGCCAACAATTACCGAGCTCTCACAATGTGCCAAGAATGGTTAAATGCCTTGTACACGTATTACATCATGTATTGCTTACTCTAATGCTAAGAGGTAAGGTACGACTATTATCTCCATTTTACTGAGAAACGGGCGAACAGCACGCTTAAGCAAATTGCTCAAAGCTACAGTGCAGAGTGGGTACTTGAATCCAGATGGTCTGCCCACTGGTCTTGGAGGTAAAACACAAAATCTGTATTGTCTTGTACACAGTGAAACAGCGTGTACCGTTGTTAAAGATATCCATTTAAAAATCCTTGAATTCCCATTGTATGCTTAAGGAAACTAACACTTCAACTCCTATTCTGTGTCCTGTCCTCGCCCTGATGTGTCCAGCAAGTGGGATTTTACCACCTATCATTCCTGCCAAAACTTAGTAGGAAGGTGACTTGTTCTTTTTCAGGGGAACAGAGAAAAGAGTTTTAAGCAAACGTGGAAACAATTTACAATAGTTTGCCTACAGCTGAGTTTCTCGACCTTACACCCAGAACCTTGGTTCATTACAGAAAAACTCTGAATAAAGAAGTGGGAAGTTCAGGAATGGGCAGAAATGTACACAAGGCCCTGTCTTTCCTTGGGGATGAAGAGGGAAGAACCACGGGTGGGATTCAATGCAAAGAGGATGCTCCCTGGTGGGAATTTAAAGTCCTTGGAAGGCGACTTGGCAAGAACTATCCAAAGCTTGATAATGAAGCCTAATCCTTGGCCTGGCGACTCTACGTAGAAATGCGCTCAACAGTTTGCTTCTGTCCATAAGACAGTTCTTTATAAAGGGAGAAACTGTAAAGACTCTAAACATTTGTTACAAGGAGATCAACTGAGTAAGTTATGAATGAATCAATAAATTATCCAAATATATCTGATGAAATATCACATCGCCACTGAAAATACTATGTGGTATAGCTACTGAAATGGGGTTACTTGAAATAAAACCACAGTATAAAGTACTCCATACACTATGTCCCATTAAAAAAAAAAAAAAAGCCACTCTTTAATAGGAAAAAAGACTAGCAAAATGCTAGGAGGATTATTGATAGTCATAGAGAATGACTATGTAATACTATAACTAGATATTTTTGAATTTCTATTTTTAATTGGAGGATAACTAATTTACAGTATTGCGTTGGTTTCTGCCCTACATCAACATGAATCAGCCACAGGCATACACATGTCCCCTTCCTCTTGAACTTCCCCTCCCAAACAGATTTAAAATTGTGTTTAAAGGGGAAAAAACGCAGTGGAGGGGAGTGGTTAAGAAAAGCGCTACTGCTGCTTTTGAAGATCTCTAAAGCCTTCACTTTTGTTATCTGGGTTCAAGCACCTGCAGAGGATTCCAACCCCTGACCACTTAGGAGAATCTGCTCCTATCTTCTACAGCCTTGGATATGTGACTCAGAGAGGACAGGTCATGTCCTGAAGGAGTAATTTTCAAATGCTGCTTAGATTTTAAGACGATACATTCTGCAAATATTTGGCTCAAATCTTTTAAGAGTATGTTAAAAATGAAAAGAAAAACACTTATACTCAGAGGGGCTCATACCACCATCTAGACATGAGGTTAGGGCTGAGGTGTGCGCTGGCTTAAGGTGGCTTAAGGCTGCCTGAGATCATGAGGCCAAGCTGTTAAAATGCTAAGTGAAATAAGTCAGAGGACTTCCCTGGTGGTCCAGTGGCTGTGACTCCATGCTCCCAGTGCAGGTGGCCTGGGTTTGATCCCTAGTTAGGGAACTAGATCCCACATGCCACGAGTTAAGAGTTGGCACATTACAACTAAAGATCCTGCATGCTTGCCAACCAAGACCTGGCACAGCCAAATAAATAAATAAAAATAAATATTAAAAGAAAGAGATAAAAACAACTACTATATGATATTGCCTATACAGGGACTCTAAAAACTACAACAAACCAGTGCGTGGTGGTGTTTAGTTGCTAAGTCGTGTCCAATTCTTGCGACCCCATGGGCTGTAGCCTTCTAAGGCTCCTCTGTTCATGGGATTCTCCAGGCAAGAATACTGGAGTGGGGCGCCATTCCCTTCTCTAGGGGATCTTCCCACCCCAGGAATCAAACCCAGGAATCCTGCATTGCAGGCAAACTAATGGATATAACAATAAAGAAGCAGATTCACAGATACAGAGGTCAAACTAGTGGTTACCAGCAGGGAGAAGGAACAGGAGAGGGATTAAGGCAATAAAGGGGAAGGTGATTAAGAGATGCAAACTACTAAGTATAAAATAAGCTACAAGGATTGAACAACACGAGGAATACAGCCAATATTTTATAACAACTTTAAGTGGCATGTAACCTTTAAAAATTGTAAATCACTCTTCTACACCTGAAACTTATATATTACTGTACAACAACTACACTTCAATAATAAAGAAAACCTTTGCAAATCAAGATTCTGTCAGTATTAGACAAATGAAACAAAGCACACATAACTGAATGTTCAAGCTTATAAAGACTTTAACTGTCACACGTCACCCTTGATTTTAAATGCCCATATTCGTCTGAAAAACTCCATTGTCCTCTTAGACTGAACTGAAAAAAGTTATAAATATGAACTCAGAGGGTTTCTTACAGGGTTTTTCAACCTTGGCAGTATTGACATTTAGGACCACATTCTTTTTTATAAAGTGTTATTCTGCCGTCCTGTGCGTTGTTCACCAGCATTCCTGGCTTCTACCCACTAGAGGCCAGTGTGTAGATGGCATCTAGTGGGCAGATGCTTCTACCCACTCGATGCCAGTAACCCCACAGCTGTGACAATCAAAAATGTTTCCAGACCTCACCAAATGTCCTCTTGCAGACAAAACTGTCCCCGGTTGAGAACCACTGCCTAATACTAATCAAACACTGCATCCCTCAATTTTTATGTTGGGGTTTTAACCTAAAAAAGTTAGTTAAAAAAAGAAGCTCTTCTGCTTAAACATAAATTGTTTTAAAGTATAAAGGGTTTACTCATGCATTCTGGATTCAAATCTTGCCACTAATCCACTAGCCGTCTGCATTTACCTGACTGACCCTTCTGATCAGCTAGCTGTTACCTCATCTGAAAAATAGGAATAGGAACGCACACACACACTGGATTAAATGAGACAGTTTATGGCGGATCACACCTAGGAGATGCTCGAGAAATCAAACCTGCTGTTATTGTTGGGATTGCTGCTGTTAAGGGCCCAACAGCCCAGAGGGTCTTACCTGATCTCTGCAGGTTCTTTCGGTACCCGCTGAGATTCAGCTGGGTGATAGTCTCTGACACATGTGCAACAGCCACCTGTACATGCTTTTCAGTGAAATCATAGCACCAAGAGAGGTTCAGTTCATCCAATCTGCACATAAGAGGGATGACGAGGAAAGCATGAAACCATTACCCACAATGAATTTTCTAGGAAACCCTGCCTAAAGCTGCAAATCAAGACAATACAGGGCCATTGATTCCTTACCATTTTCTGCATAGAACCTCAGCTTCTCTAAGTAGCTACATTTGCTCACCTGCTTTCTCCATCTAGGTCCAGTTTGTTCCAGAAAGTTGCCAGGGGATATGAGCCAAGGGCTTAGTGAATGCTGCCCTCTTCTGGAAGATGAGGGAAGAGCTCTCCTCTCCTGCTCATACCTCACTCCAGGACTAGAAGAAATTCTAGCTCCTATGCTTTCTTTCTCAACCATTTGGTTGTAGGAAAACAACTAACAGTATGAGCTTGAGATGTTTTAAAAAACTGATAGGTTGTACCAGGAATTCCCAATAAAGAGATGCCGACATCGCAAAAATTCACTTTATCTTACCGGGCCTCTGCTAACTAAGTAACTGAGGGCTTCAAAGGAAAAGTTCAACCACTAAATTGTACATCCCATTCCTGGCATTGCTGAGAAAATGTAGGGCTACCATTTTATCTCATTGGTAACATTCTTACACAAAAACAATCTTTTGTATAAGATCATTAAGGAGAAATAAGTACAATGCTATTAGCACAGAGACCAAGGAGTATTAAAAAGGACACACACAGTACTGGGTATTCTGTGAATCATGTCCCCACTCACTTATTCATTTCTGTAACTCTGTGACCTTTATATTCTGACATTAGACATTACTACCTAGTATAAAAGATGTTTTTAATGGAATCACCCAGATTCATGGTGTATTTTGCAATAACAAACTTGATAAATAAACAGTCAAAACTGTTAAGTTAGATCTACAGACATTACAGGGAAAAACGCCTGACAGTATAGTCAGGTATAACCAGATACTCTTTTTACATACTGTTGATAAAAACATTACCACATTTTCCTTATTTTAATAAGCCAAAGGGGAAAAAAAAAAGGATCACGACACAAGTAATCTTTGCAAGCTTCATCAATTTGGCTCCTGTGTTTGGACAGAAAATTTGGATGATAAAGGGTACTGAGTTCTCCAAATCAAGAGCTCAAAGAGTTAGGAAAGCTTAAAAATGTTACCTGATTCTATCTTGATGTGAAAGATACTGTATGTTTGAAATCACAATTCTAAAATCAAATCTCTAATCTCTCCTACCTGGAACAGCTGCTCAGCAAAGTCTTCAGGGCAGATTCAGAGAATCCAGAACACCCAGAAAGGTTTAGTCGCAGTAAATTTGTGTTCTGAGCAAGATTACTGGAAAAAGAGGACAAAGTTGTTAACAGTACTAATCAGATCCTCTTATTCAATCAACAAGAATGAAGCTAAGGGAGGCAGTTACAAGCACACAGGCCTCTGAGTCAGAAGTGAGTTTAAATTCACATCTTACCATCTAGATGACACCAAGTAGGATGCTTTGCCTTAGTTTACTCATCTGTGAAATGGCAAGATCAGTATCTTCTTGGTAGTGTTGTTAAAATTAAATGATATAATGTAATAAAGGCCTCAGCACAGTGCCCAGCACAGAGAGTAACTACACAAAACACTTACCAATGTACTTTTAAAAACTGGAAAACAAAGAACCCACCAATGACCTAAACATATTTCTATTTCACCCACAACTGTAATTAATTTGTAAGTAAACATCTACTTATAAAGCCACCAGGTTCCTTCAATTAAACGTCTCTCAAATTGCCCTCTCCTCTCAGTTCCCAAATGCCTCATGTTAGCCAAACAGTGATTTAAGAGTGAGAGTTCTGGAATCGCACTATATGGCCAGGTTCAAATCTTGGTTTGCTATCTAGCTACTGTGTGACCTTGGACAAGTTATTCAGCCTCTCTGTTCCTTAGTTTTCACATCTGTAAAAAGGGGAATAATGAGAACATATTTCACAGGGTTGCTATGAGGATTTACTCAGAATATCTTTAAAGAACCTAGTATCTGGCATATGGTATGTGCTCAACAAATATTAAGCAGATATTATCATTATTCTTTCCTTTTCCCCATCAAGTTTCATCACTTCTTAATTGAATGGATACAACAGTATCTTAACTAATTTACTGAATAGTTGCTTTCATGCGTAATCGATTTTCTGAGATGCCCAGCAGGTTAATTTTCTAAACATGTTTGTTCCATTCTCAGAATCACGCTTCTCTCTTTACCATGCGTCCCTCTTTACAGCCCACAACAAAGTCCAGAGTTCTTCCAGCGTGGCAGGCACCCACGAGACGTGGTCCTGTCGACCCTCGCCTGTCACCTCCCTCACACACTCCATCACTTCCTGACCACTTCAGAATCCAGTCACAAAGGCGGCTTTACCCGGACTGCTTCCTTTGCACATCACCCGGAGAACTCGTACCCACATACTTTCAATACTCGGCTTCAGAGTCACTTCCTCTTGAGACGAGACGGCTGCCTTCTCGAAATGTAGTTAGGTCTCTGTGTATTGCCACAGATTCACCAACGCATCCAGCAAACACACTGCACTGTAATTATCTGTCTCTCCCTTGAATGAGGGAGCAATCATGCCTCAACTCCTTCTTGCGTGTCTAGAACCTAGCATGAGACCCAGCAACATGTCGAGAGTTAGTACACAAACTCTGGTTGAGCAACCAACCCTCCTGGAAGGAGGAACCAAACCTCCTGGAGGGTTCTGCAGAGGCTGGAACACTGTACTGGGTATTTTCTGAGTCCACCTGCATGTGGACAGGACACCCCACATCTACTTGAGAAACAAAATTAACAAACACAAAACGAGCGCCCTTGGAACATGCTCCTAGGTGTCACTCACTCAACAACAGGATCCGAAAGTCGGAGGCCTTCGAGGCTGAGATTCTGCAGCTTGGAGCAGTGAGACAGAAGGCCTTGCAGGGTAGACACATCGATCACAGAGTTTGACAGGTCCAGGTGCTGTAGACGAAAAGGGCTGAACACAGAGGGAATAAAAAGAGGCTCCACAAGATGGCTCACACCAGTATGTCCAGATTAGATCTGACCCCTCTCCTCCCCACGTGGGCAGTCCATCACAAACAAGACCCTAAACATATATTTCAAGTATTAGCTATAGCTGTAGTCATAAAATAAACTGCTACTGGCCACCTTCATTTGTTTTAAAATTCAAAAGCATTTTTTTTTGGGCGGGGGGCAAGTCCAGACATTGAGCCAGCACAGTCCAACTTAGAAAATGAATTAATGAGCATCAGAGGAATGAGGTGGATGTGGGCGACAAGGAGGTCACGCCTACAGTGACTCCTGGCAAGGGTGAGTGGGTGGATGACCAAACCAGGGAAGACTCTGGAAAGGCAAGTTGTAAAGGGAGGTTAACACCAAGGTTCTTGGGCTGGACGTGCTAATGCTAAGGTACTTGTAGGAAACTCAGCTGGGGTAGTTTTTAGGTCATTAGAAATAAGAGTTTGTTTGAAAGAGAGGGTTGGGCTAGAGATGAGGATGGGAAAGTCTTGGCATAGATATAAGACATAAGCTTGTCTGAAGACAGAGTGTGGGTCGGGAGAAGGCAGCCAGGGACAGACCCTCGAGTAACTGAGCAAAGCATGCACTTGAAGGAGATTGAGAAGGAAGAGCCGCCGGAGAAACACGGGAGAGGAGTGTTGTCATATGACTACGGCGAGAAGGTGAAGAGGCCTCGAGTCGGGACGCGTGTTCTATCCCAGCTCTGCCGTCTTTAGCTTATTTTTCTGCTCAGCATCTAGTCACTCCACTCTAGCATGAGATGACACTAAACCACACCGCAAAACTATCAGTAGGAACTACATTTTCAGCAAGTCTAAAAAACACCCAAACAGAGCATCTTTTTCAGGATGTAAATCAGTCTATGATAGATCAGAAACCCAGGGTGACAAAATCTGAAAAGACCCCTCACATTTTTTTCCTTATCAGAAATAGGCAGTGGGGGTAGAGAAATGTCAATCAAAACTACAATGAGGTATCATCTCACACCGGTCAGAACGGTCATCATCAAAAGAATCTACAAACAATAAATGCTGGAGAGAATGTGGAAAAAAGGGAATCCTCTCTCGCACTGTTGGTGGGAATGTGGAGAACAGTAAGGAGATTCCTTAAGAACCAGGAATAAAACTACCATAAAGCCCAGCAATCCCATTGCCGAGAAAACCGTAATTCAAAAAGAAACATGTATCCTCATGTTCACTGCAGCACTTTTTACAATAGCCTGAACATAGAAACAGTCTAGATGTCCATCAGCAGATGGATAAAGAAGTTATGGTGTGTATATATACACACACAATGGTCCTAAAGAGGAACAAATCAGTTCTAGTGAGGTGGATAAACCTACAGCCTGTCACACAGAGTGAAGTAAGTCAGAAAGAGCAAACAAACATCATATATGAACACATATGTGTGGAATCTAAAAAATGGCGCTGCTGAATCTATTTGCAGGGCAGGAACAGCGATGCAGACACAGAGAACAGATTTGTGGATACGGCGGAGGACAGAGGGTGTGGGATGAGTTGAGATAGTAGTGTTGAAACATATATATATTACCATATGTAAAATAGACAACCAGTGAGAAGTTGCTGTATAATACAGGGAGCTCAACCCAGTGCCCTGTGACAACCTAGAGGGGTGGGATGGAAGGGGGAGTATGGGAGGGAGGCTCAAGAGAGAGGGGACATATGTATACTTATTGCTGATTCATGTTCTTATATGGCAAAAACCATCAAAATATTGTAAAGCAATTATCCTCCAAATAAAAATACCTTAAAAAAAAATAAAAAGAAACGGGCATTGGGGGAATAGCTTGGCTGTACGGCATCTGCCATCGAGGGCTCTGCTTGGCTCCTGCCTCATAGGATACTCAGGACACCCTTAGACCCTGGGAAGAGCCCAAGTGCAGGCCTAGGCTAAAACGGGAATGATGTCACTGAAACCTGTGCCGTGTTGCAACAANGTACGGCATCTGCCATCGAGGGCTCTGCTTGGCTCCTGCCTCATAGGATACTCAGGACACCCTTAGACCCTGGGAAGAGCCCAAGTGCAGGCCTAGGCTAAAACGGGAATGATGTCACTGAAACCTGTGCCGTGTTGCAACAAAAAGGCCACATGGCAACAATCATAACTAACGTCCCATGCTGCACAGATGACCTGTCCTAGGGCATACAGCTGGAGAGAGACAAAAAGGCACTTCAGTCTGTTTTCCTCCCCAGGATTTTCCAGGGACTTTTCTTTCTTACCTGAAATGTTCAACTAACGGTTGGTCCATAAATGATCGCGGACAGCGGAAGGCAACCACCCCTCGGGACAAAAGCCGACCAACCACATCTGGGTAGAGATTTCTGCCCGCGAGGTCTACAGTCTGCCAGAGAGACTCGTCAAACCTGGAAAAGAGGTGCTCTGTTTGGTGAGTCAGGGCACCAGTTTCTGGAGGCCCTCGACGCTGCTACCAACAACAGGGCACGGCCACTCTATTGCCCTGAAGCAAATTCTAAAGGCATGTTTGTTTCTGACTATACAATTACCTATATTTTTAAGGCACTACTGAATATTTCTTGGTCCCATTATGGATAAGCTTTGCTTTCATCTTCCTCTTTACATGGATTTCATAGCTAGTTCAATGCTATCATGAGCCCTGCAATGATCTGGAACAGGAGAATAAAATTTCAGCATTCAATTCAATTCAATAACTTTAAGACTGCTCAAATCACTCAACTGATAAATGAATAAGTAGTAGGTTCACAATGACCTCACTTGCCATTTTTGTGAAGCAGGGGCATGCTACCACAATTATCCTAAAAAACATGTAAATGCACCTAAAAGAAGGAAAGTTTGTATGACTTCATTATGAGATATGGTTAGCAAATATCTATTAGGAAAAGTGATAGTTCAGCTCCAGTTTACAAAAGCTTAAAATAAATGCACAGAAATACAGGAATACCTATGAACTAACGTGAAGAAAAGAGGTAAAAACGTTTAGACTTGTGTTTTGAAAGCAAAAAAGCAGTAACAAATATAGTAAACAACATAAAGAAGTTTGAATACTCATAGATTAATTCAATTTAACATGAAAGAAAACATAAGATCAAGCCCGTGAGGGAACATTTTAAATGTTTACAAGAATTTTACTTTTTAATCCTACTTGAGATAAGCAGACCACTGGCTGGAGCTTTGAAATAATTCTGCATAAACAAATTGTCAACCTCTATTCTTAAGAAGACAGGACTGCCGTGCCTGGCATATAACAAGTGCTTAATGAATGTCAGTTATAACTTTTATGACAGTTGAGATGAAGGTGAACAGAACTGCATAGAGAGCACAGCTGGTGGGAAAAGAAAATCAAAATGGGGTTTCTTGAGCAGGGATAAGTGAGTCAACCACCATGTACCTGCTCTGGCATTCCAGGTATGCCGACCTCTCTGTGGCTCTTCTAAGCAAATATAGTCAGCCCTCCCTATCCACAAGGCTTCCCAGGTGACACAGATGATAAAGAATCTGTCTGCCAATGTAGAAGACACAGGTTCGATCCCTGGGTGGGGAAGATACGGCAACCCACTCCAGTATTCTTGCCTGGAGAATCCCATCGACAGAGCAGCCTGATAGGCTACAGTCCATGGGGTCGCAAAGAGTTAGACATGACTGAGCAAGCACTCCCTATCCACGGGTTCCACATCCACAGATCCGTGGATCCCGAGCCAGACGTCCTACCCCATTTTATACAAGGGACTCGAGAATCAGTGGATTTTGGTATCCACGGGGGGTCCTGGAACCAATACCCAGTGGGTACCAAGGGATGACTGTAGCGCAGTCTTGTAAATACCTGGAGTGTCTTATTTCCAGCCCACCTGTGAATGGAAGGGCATGGGCTCCTGCGTTCTCAACAGTGAGAGTCCTAGACGTGTGGAGGGAGAAGAGAGATAGACGGCCTCAAGCACAGACGAAGGCTGGCCAGAGGCTGATGAGCAGGAGAAAAGGTGAAGATGGAAAAGCCCGTTACTGCCTTCCCAGCTCACCAAGATGTCCCACGTGCAGCTCACTGTTTGCACCTGAGAAGTGTGGCCCCAAACCCAACAAAACCTGAACAATTAGCTGGGCACCACTTGAGAATCTTTATATTTCATGTTCACAATGGCTGTCATGAGACCCACCGGAAGTGACTTACCCCATTTGGAAAATTTCTTTTCCCTGTATTCAGCAGAGCTCATGTTTATTGGATGCTGGGCCAGGCAGTGTACCAGGAGTGACCAGGGATACATGAAGGCACAGCTGGTTCTCATACACCCAGTGGGCTGGGTATGAGTGGTGGGAAGAGAACTCGGGGCTCTGTGTGGGACCCAAGTGGGAAACCAGCCCCTGCTACTTAGGCTTTGTGGGAGCTGAATGAGGTTCTGAGTCCCAGTTCCCCCGTATATAAAACGGGATGACGGTGCCTGCCCAGGTGGTGCTAGTGGTACAGAATCCGCCTGCCAATGCAGGAGACGTGCATTCGATCCCTGGGCTGGGAAGACCCTCTGGAGGAGGAAATGGCAACCCACTCCTTTATTCCTGCCTGGAATATTCCACGGACAGAGGAGCCTGGTGGGCTACAGTCCATGGGGTCGCAAAGAGTCAGACACAACTGGGCACACACACATACCTCCAGGAGATTCCTCCCTTATCTATGAAATAAGATGCTAATTATTATAATGAATAAGAAAATACCTAGTGTGCTTTGTGCTACTACAGTCTTCTTGGTTTTCGGTGTCAGCAGACCCAAACGAATAAAAACCCCTTTTTTCCTCCTCCATATACACTAAATGGGGTGAAAAATACTTACGCTAGATGATACCATCTCTTACAAACACTGGAGACTTTCAAGAGTTCAGGGAGGCACAGACAGGAAAAGATTCCTAAGAGCAGCTCGTCTGGAAGGGAGTCCCAAGAAACACCTTGGAGGGAAGGAAGAAAAAAAAAAAAAGAATTGTTTTCCTTTTACCATTTTTTCCCCCTATCAAGTGTACTGAGCTTTTTCCTGCACTTAAAGATATACAACATGCAACTTAAAAAGGGGAATTTAATGCTAAATGAATTCCTCATCCTCATAATCCTTTTTCTGTTCACCCATGGTCTATGTTTTCTGAAGTGGATACTGTATACTTTCTCAGCAAAGGAGAAAAGAGAGTATCAAGAATACTTTTCATGATACTCTTCTCTTTAGTACCCACCAGCCAGTCTCAGGCTCAGAACCATATTGATCGGGGTTCACAGCCAGTCCCAGACTTCTCACATCTTAGATGACAATGTCTAAGATACACGATGCTTCTGGGTTGCTAAGGAACACCTCACTCCTCTCTGAAGTGGATTCAGTGGTGGATTTATCAAGTAATAACCTATTTAAAAGGCAAACCAATCTTTCTCCCTCTTCTTCCAAGCTTACAGAGGGTGGACTCAGAAGTCCATTTACCTAGAAGTGCAATTTCAAAAGGCTGTTCTCATCTCTTAATTCCACACACATGTCCTGAGTGCTTAGTTTGATGCCAGGGATGGGTTAAGGTGTTGGGAGAAAGCAGGTAACACATGAGACAAAACACTTTTTCATGCAGCTTATGTTCTATTGGGGAAGCAATCACATGATATTAGAAGACATGTTAAAAAGTGTTCAATATTTAAAAAAAATTAAGTGTTATGTTAAAATTGCTTTCACTTTGATGTTATTAAAAATGAAGAAAGTGAGGAAGGTGTTAAAAGTTTAAACACACAGCATATACACACACACACTCCCTCAACCATAAATAGCAACTAACCTCTTTGTTCTACTTTTCGTATGTCTGGGGTTAATAATAAATTATGATAGGGGTTGTATTCAGCTCTTTGATTAAAACAACCATTTTCATTCTATTTTGACTCAACTCTATTTGTTAGCCTACTAAAACATCATTCATAGTTAAGGAGACTAAGTCTGTGTTAGTAAAGATTTGGTCAAAATATCTCCTTCCACGTTTTCAAATAAATGCCTAATACAAAATTCTGTAATAGTAATTGTGACATGGACGTCACCACAATAGTGGTCCCTCTAATACCTATCAAGTTTTACAGCTGGAGTTTCCCCCCCAAACTTTTTAATACATTTGCTGTGTTTTCTTATATTAAAAAAAGTATTGTATTCTTAATGAAAAAAATTGTTGAAGAAAAGTTGAGTTACTTAACACTATAAAACAGTTCCATTTTTTTCAGAGATATTTTAAGTTATCTGGTGCACTTACATCCACTTCGTAAACATACTGTTTCCCAAACTGGTATTTTCTGGGAGATGTTAATATCTGTTCCACGACAAACAGTGTTTTGTGGTGTAAAATGGTATAAAACAATGGGGAAGGCCTTACTGAGCTGGTGATCACTGAGCAAAGGCTGAACACAGAGACGGGGCTGGCCCTGAGTCCCTGGGGTGTGTTCCACATGTGGGAGCAGCAGGTCTGTTTTGAGGAACAGCAAGGAGGCCAGCATAGAATACAGTGAGCAAGTTTTGGGGAGTGGGGAAGAGGTCAGAGGGGTGGGAAGGGGCCGGGTCATCCTGCTCTGACTCTGAAGGTGAGTTCTGAGCACAGGAATGACAGGATCTCACGTAGGTTTTAAAAGGATCACTCTGACTGGGTGTTCAGAATAAACCAGAGGGAGAAAAAGGTAGATGCAGGAAAACCAGTTTTCTTAGTTTTTAGAAAAGCAAACCCTAATTGCTACTCAACAAGTATTAAATGCTTACATATGAATAGAATAACCCACACGATCAGGATAATATGACCACAGCCTAGAAGGAAACAAGCACACACCAAAGAAACAGTGAGTGTTTTAGATTAGAATTCAGAGTGGTTAGCTGAGTTCAATAACTTGCCTTCTTGGTCTCTAACTCCAATTCACCTGCTACACCAATGCTAACGCTATCCTCTCTCCCCCATGAGGGCTAATTTTAGTGTCAACTTGACTGGGCTAAGAAGTACCCAGATATTTGGTTAAATACAATACCAGGTGTCTTTGGGAGGGTATCTGGAATGAGATTAACATTTGATCGATCAACTGAGAAAAGCTGGTTGCTGTCCCCAGTGTGTGTCTGCCTCATCCAATCCAAAGTTGGGTTGGTATAAAAGGTGGATGAAAGGAGACCTGGCTGTTTCTCCCACCTTTGAGCTGGAACCTGGGTGTCCTCCTGCCTTCAGGCCTGGACTGAAACTAACATGATCTACTCTCTGGAATCGCGGGTCTTTGGGACCAAAGATCGTGGGACTCTTCAGCTTCCAGGACTACGTAAGCTAATGCCTTATTAATAAGCCTCCCTGTATCTCTTATTTGTTCAGTGGCTCTGACAGTATTCTTGGGCTTCCCTTGTGGCTCAGCTGGTAAAGAATCCACCTGCAATGCGGAAGACCTGGGCTCAAGAATCGCGGGTCTTTGGGACCAAAGATCGTGGGACTCTTCAGCTTCCAGGACTACGTAAGCTAATGCCTTATTAATAAGCCTCCCTGTATCTCTTATTTGTTCAGTGGCTCTGACAGTATTCTTGGGCTTCCCTTGTGGCTCAGCTGGTAAAGAATCCACCTGCAATGCGGAAGACCTGGGCTCAATCCCTGGGTTGGGAAGATCCCCGGGAGGAGGGCATGGCAATGCACTCCAGTGTTCTTGGCTGGAGAATCTCCACGAACAGAAGAAAGTGGTGGGCTACAGTCCATGGGGTCGCAGAGTCCGACACGACTGAGCAACTAAACACAGAACACATACCCCATTTAAAAGGTGTCTGTATTTACTGAACGCGGACATTGCAACCGGCTCAGGGAGAAGACAATGGAGAGCTGGAGACAGCATGGAGGTGGGTGATAAACCTAACAGTCTGGGACTCTGTGGACTCTTCCCCGCTATTCCTGGGCAATCTTTGGAAAACACCCCTCAATCAGATCCCTTCAATGGTGTCCCTTGAATATTCAGTCTAAAGTCTATACTGCTGAGCATGAACTTCAAAGCTTTGTTATCAGAGCCCCACTTGGTTTTCTAGATTCATTATCTAGAAATATGTTCCAGCCATTTGGAGCTACTTGGAATTTTTGGAATGAGTCATTCTGTGTCATATCTCAATGCCACTGTACGTGCTGTGCCCGCCCCTGACTGCTATTAATTTAACATCAAGTGGCCATTAACACCCTAACTCCTATGGATGGCCTCCCAGAACATCACCAAAAACAGGATGGTTTTTTAACCACAATTTTGCTATCTCCTTACTCGCCTGTGTAGGCCCCCACAAGGCCACAAGATCTTGAGAAGGAGAACCTGATTCTTCTTTTAACAATCTTTATATTCTAAGGAACTAGCACACTGTCCGATACATGCAACCATTCATACGTTTACTTAACATGTGCTACATGCTGAGGACTGTTCTATAGACTGTTCTATAGAGATGAACAAGGTGAGGCCTGCTCAGAGTTTGAGACACAGACAAACAAGAAATTTCAATCCAGGGTCACGAAGGGCTCAGGATGCTGTGCTACACCGGGGACTGAACTGGCACAGTGCTTAGGGAAGGAGGCTCCCTGGGGAAAAAAGGACATGCAGCTGCTCCATGAACACCTGTCCCTCCCTCTCTGCTGCTGCTGCTAAGTCACTTCAGTCGTGTCCGACTCTGTGTGACCCCATAGACGGCAGCCCACCAGGCTCCCCCGTCCCTGGGATTCTCCAGGCAAGAATACTGGAGTGGGTTGCCATTTCCTTCTCCAATGCATGAAAGAGAAAAGTGAAAGTGAAGTCGCTCAGTCTGTCCGACTGTTAGCGACCCCATGGACTGCAGCCTACCAGGCTCCTCCGTCCATTGGATTTTCCAGGCAAGAGTACTGGGGTGGGGTGCCATTGCCTTCCCCGCCTAGAGAATCAAATAAAGGACTGAGGCTCTGAAGCGTAGGGGTAGAGGGATGAAGGCAGACCACCCGCAGGGACCCTAGACACGTTTTGGGCAGCAGCTCCTCCGTGTGGCAACTCCATGACACCACAAAGCTCCTGGGCCAAGGTCAGTGGGGGCAGAGGGTCTCCAGCATGACTCCTGCTCCACAAACTGGAACAAAGTTTTCCTTCCATTAATTCTTAACTCCCTGACCTCTGCTGTCTCTTGCGTATACAGATCAGATGCTAGCATTTCATTTGACAAAAAAAAAAAAAAACCACTTAGCCACTTTCAATCTAGTCTGTTGAGATTTTTACTATGATCTGCAATGACTACCCTGATACCCTGACACCAGGTGCCTGCCTTCCATCTCCGCCAAGTGTGAGAACTACTGGATCGAGGAAGGAGCACAGCTCCGACTGGAATTTGACTGCATTGTCTCCAAGTCAGCAAACCTTAAGCAAGCTACCTGATTCTTCTGGGGCTCAGTTTCATCTGCAGGAAAGGGAATAAAAAGGTTTATCCTGCAAAGTTATTCACTATGAAGATTACATAGCTCATGTCAAAAGGTTACAGAGCACAGAGTTATACTGCCTCTTTTTTGCTTCTATTCCTCTTCTTTCTCCAAAAACTCTCTATGTTTTACTTTCATGACCTTTTCCTTTCAGTGCTGCTTAGAATCTTCACCTATGTGAAAACATCCATCTCTGAGTAGGGGCTGGACAAGGGCTGCCTGGTATGATTTACTGAGACCTCCAAACCGCCTTCTATCTAGGTTTAATTAAAGAATTAAATTAAAAGGTGCTTGCTCCTTAGAAGAGCAATGACAAACTCAGAGAGCATATTAAAAAGCACAAACAAAGGTCTGTATAGTCAAAGCTATGGTTTTTCCAGGAGTCATGTACGGATGTGAGAGTTGGACCAAAAAGAAGGCTGAGTGCCAAAGAATTGATGCTTTCGAACTGTGGTACTGGAGAAGACTCTTGAGAGTCCCCTGGACAGCAAGGAGATCAAACCAGTCAATCCTAAAGGAAATCAATCCTGAATATTCATTGGAAGGACTCATGCTGAAGCTCTAATACTTTGGTCACCTGATGTGAAGAGCTGACTCACTAGAAAAGACCCTGATGCTGGGAAAGATTGAGGGCAGGAGAAGGGGGCAACAGAGGATGAGATGGTTGGATGGCATCATCGACTCAATGGACATGAGCCTGAAAAACTCCAGGAGATAGTGAAAGACAGGGAAGCCTGCCAGAGTGCCGCAGCCCGTGGGATCATGAGGAGCTGGACACGACTGAGCGACTGATCAACTTATCAACAACAATCTAGGTTTGGGATCCCGGAAATACTGGAAAGAATAGAGAGACACAGCAGGGCAGGAAGCCAACATGGGCATGTGAGTAAGCAGATTACCACTATGGGCTTTAAATCTGCAGGGGACTCCCAGGAAACATACAGCACCTGCCCTAGATGCTGGGGCGTTTAATCCATCATCTGCTGTCAGTCACTGGTTGGGGGCTTCTGAGACGGGGTAGGAATGTTGACTCCCCAGCATGCCTGCCCAGGGAAAGCCCTCAAACACAGAGTGTCATTGATGTGGAGGAGAAAGCCCTTGGCATACAAGGGAGTGAACTTCAAGGAGCTGTGGATGGGGCACCCAAGTGTCAGGTAAAATAGTGGGGAAAGGAGATAGGGAGGCTTGTTGCAAAGTAAAGGGCACGAGAAATCAATAAACTAATGAATGTGGTGCTTCCCATTTTAATGGGAAGACATAAGAAATCAGCAACCTAGACTAAGAGATCAGTAATTCAAATGCTTCCCAGGTGGCACACCAGTGTTAAACAACCCGCCTGCCAATGCAGGAGACGTAAGAGACAGGAGTTTGACCCACTGGTTGAGAAGATATCCTGGAGGAGGACAGTGCAACCCACTCCAGTATTCTTGCCTGGAGAATCCCATGGACAGAGGAGTCTGTCCATAGAGCCGCGAAGAGTCGGACATGACTGAAGTCACTCAGCACACAATTCAAATGCTAGAAGGAAAATTTGGCACTGTGACGAATGCAGGTGTTTGCTGACGACAGCAAAGCCAGGCACTGAAGCCACGCAAGGAAGCTAAATACGTCTAGACTAGGAAGGCTTTGCATTGCAATGTCCATCTTCACCTGCACAACGCCTACTCATCCTTCAGAGCTCAGCTGAACTGTCTCTCCCTCGGAGGAGCACTCCCAGGTGACCAGCCCAGCCCCCACACTGAGGCAGGCACATGGAGACCCAGCACAATGCCTGGCACAGCACAGACCTTCTCAAAATCATTGCTCAATGCAGTATACCTTTTACTGCCCCTTCACGCAAACCGTGTATCCGTGTGACTGATTAACCTTCCTTAACCGATTAACTGCCATGCCTGGTGCCTAAGACAAACTTGGCGACGAACGTTAGAAAGTGTTCAATGTTTCACAAAGGAATGACTGACACCTAAGAGAAGAATGCTGGCTCTATTTCATAGACAGGTAACAGTGTGGGCCCCTCAGGACCAGTTTCCTTATTTATCAAATGACAAGGCTGGCCTAGGGCTCCACTTCAACAAACATTCCCAGGTGTCTGACTAATGCTGGAGAGCGTAAGCACAGTCCCTGTCTGTTGGCCTCACTGGGAGGCAAACTAATAAACAGAAACACAACCCCACATTTACAACTGCCATTTACTGAAAGCCCTAAAGAGTCTCACACGCTCATTAATGCATGTAATTCTAATGCTTGCCTTGTGTCCTAGGATGTAGTGTCCCATTTCACAGATGAGGACACTTGTCTCAGGTTTATTTATTAACCTCACTGAGGTGCTAGTGACTATCAGGTGGCAGAGCCACGAAGTTAACGTGGGCCTCTTCTGTCCATTTCCAAACTCCACAACCTGAGGTGAAGGCACAGAGCCACAGAGGAGTGTCTGAAGGCTGGCCAGGTGGCTCAGGGCCTGCCAAGGAACAGCACGGCCCTGGAGGTGTTCAGGGGAATGAGGCTGAAGACTGAAACCCAGAAACAAAAGCAGTGTCCTCTGTAAGTCAGGGGAGGGGCTTCAAGAGATGATGTAACTCTGACGAAAGGGATAAGGTCACACAACTAGCAAACGACCCAGTGGGAATTCAAGCACAGATCTGAGTCCAAATCCTGTCCTATGTCTACCCTAGGATTCTCTCCCCTGTTCTGACTTAATTTTCTAAAATGAAGGAAAAAAAAAATCACTCTTTTTAAAAAGGTGAGAATTAAACCTGACTTGCTCTGGGAAAAGGAATCCTTCAGGGCTTGGGAGGGAGGGCAGAGGGGAGAGGGAGTGAAACAGAGACGCTGAGAGCTCTCAATGGGTCAGTGAGCATATGGATGGGGCAATGGCTGGGAAAAACGCACAGCCTCTCTGAGCAGCCAAGTACCCATGTCTCCACGGAGCTGATCACAGGACAACACTGATTCTAGGGCCCTGGTGGGAGTGAAGGTGGGGGAGGGGTGTCACAGCCTGAAACTGGATGCTGTTTCAACAGATGAGACAGAAATCTGTCTTCATACAGCTGCCCCAGTGGCTAGTATCCAGGCTTGGGATACCCTCAATCTAATTTTACTTGTCATAGTTAATTCTCAAAACTTTGACCATCTGTTTCCTGGATTCCTGACTGCATTGCTGCCTGGTCTGTCTGCTCAGAGAGGATGACAAAGTCCAGAGCAAGTTTTTCCTCTACTCACCTCTTCTAAAACCCCCAAGGCTGCACACCAGAACTGCACAGTAAGCAAAATAATTAAGCCCATGGACTCTAATCTTCAATATGAAAGCAATTAAACACACTTTGGAGCTATGAAAGGTGAAAACTGGCCAGATTCACAAATTTGCTAGTCACCAGCATTTCCATTCATTCCTCTGGTGCAAAGTCAGCTGCCCGCTTCTGTAACCTCATCACCTCTCATGCCTCTTAAAGTCCTTCGGAAATAATAATGCTTGCTTAAGAGTTTTTGATGCNTTACTTGTCATAGTTAATTCTCAAAACTTTGACCATCTGTTTCCTGGATTCCTGACTGCATTGCTGCCTCGTCTGTCTGCTCAGAGAGGATGACAAAGTCCAGAGCAAGTCTTTCCTCTACTCACCTCTTCTAAAACCCCCAAGGCTGCACACCAGACCTGCACAGTAAGCAAAATAATTAAGCCCATGGACTCTAATCTTCAACATGAAAGCAATTAAACACACTTTGGAGCTATGAAAGGTGAAAACTGGCCAGATTCACAAATTTGCTAGTCACCAGCATTTCCATTCATTCCTCTGGTGCAAAGTCAGCTGCCCGCTTCTGTAACCTCATCACCTCTCATGCCTCTTAAAGTCCTTCGGAAATAATAATGCTTGCTTAAGAGTTTTTGATGCATGAGGTCTTTACAGTATAGGTAACGTCTTCTTACTTGACATTTCTTAAAACATCACCTACACTCAGATTCAAACTCCAGAGTACTCAATCTTTGACTCTTAAAATTGCCCTTTTCTTTAACCACAGATAATTGTATCTGAAGGATAAACAGGCACTGTTGTTCAAATCTACTCCTTTTTTTAAGAGTGGAGGTTCACCTCCTGTTTGCTTCTGCTTGCTTGTTTTAAGTGTTAACGACCCATGCTTCCTTTCTGGGAGACTACAGATTCTGCCATCTGGGATGAGGTTTCCTTACCACAGATAATTGTATCTGAAGGATAAACAGGCACTGTTGTTCAAATCTACTCCTTTTTTTAAGAGTGGAGGTTCACCTCCTGTTTGCTTCTGCTTGCTTGTTTTAAGTGTTAACGACCCATGCTTCCTTTCTGGGAGACTACAGATTCTGCCATCTGGGATGAGGTTTCCTTCCTCTTCTATAAATCATTAAGAGACAACACTAGACCATGCTAGCTCTTGGTATTTTGGCTTTTTTATTTTTTGCCTGGTTGGACAAAATTGAAAAAAGCAAAACAGGAAAAAGCTAAAATAGAGGTCCTCAATGACCCCTTCAACCCCACACTTCAATGAGAGACTTGCTCAACCCTGGGATGTGAGAAGACTAAGAAACTATGGAAATTGGGATTCAGGGAATTAGGTACAGGATACAAGGTCAGGAAGAGCAGGATCTCTGGTCTGTTGTGTTCACTGCTGGACCCCTCATCTCTAGAATGATGCTCCATCAACACTACTGAACCAATGAAAGGAAGCTACAGGGTATACACAGGTGCTTGGGAAGAGCCTGTAAAGGCTCTTATAGAGCTGAGTTTTGGAGCTGCAGTATAAGGTTCAGTGGTGAGTCATGAAATCAATTTAGTCTGATTAGCATTGTTTTGAAAGAATGGAAGAGAATA
The DNA here is from genome assembly GCA_006410675.1 of Oreotragus oreotragus. NCBI lineage: Eukaryota > Metazoa > Chordata > Mammalia > Artiodactyla > Bovidae > Oreotragus > Oreotragus oreotragus. Next base: position 69,807 of record SJYX01011627.1, read on the forward strand.
GGAAATACCTTGGTAAGGAAAAAACTAATTTTGTGCAATTTCAGTTTAAGATACACACCCAAGATTGCAATGGAAAATATATTTGTTATTGGTTATTTAAAAAAAAAAAAAAGGAAAAGCATTTGCCTAGAGATACTGAAAAAGCAGATTCCCAGGCTCCAGGCAGCACTTCTGGGATGACAATCTCTGGAATTTTGCACTTTGAACATGTTCCCTTGGGGATATCAGCAGACTCTAAACTTAGAGTCTCTAGTCTGAAAACCACAGTGGGGCCTGGCATTTCGAGCAGTTTAACAGCCACAGGAAAGCTGATCAACAAATTAGTTTGACAAGATTTCCACAGCTATGTTCTGTTTGGGAGGTCGGCGTAGGGGTTGTGGGTGGGCAGGAGAAGACAGGGGACCAGGGCAGGCATTTAACAACCATGAATAAAACACAGTTGTTCTCCTTCTGTTCATTACTGACCTCATCACCAGGCCATTTCCTCCCAACTCCTTCCACACATTCACCCCAAGGGCCACTCAGACCTGTCCTGGTACTGGCTGGCCACAAAGTTTCCATCTTCGAAACTGAACAGATGAAGAGGATTCAGTCACCAGACGTGAGCCTGGCTTGGGGCCGGCAGAGAAGAGAGACTGTTGAGTGAGGAACCAAGAAAAACTCACACAGCCCAGGGCCACTGTCATCAGATTGCTATGGAAAGCAGGTGTGGTCCGTTCCAGCCTAATCTTGCAGAGCTCTCAGCCACCTGTCCCGACAACTGCAGACAAAACTCACTACAATGATGATCCAGCGCCGCCAGAGGCACAGGCTCCTGATGGCCCACTGGGAACACTCTACACCAGCTGTTCCTCACCCTGCAACCCCCCTGTCCCCCATACCAATTTACCAATCACTATGGTGCGTAATTCCACGCACCCACACAGCATACCAGTGGTTTCCCTCCCTGCCTCTCTCTGAGGTCACAACAAACAGAAAAGTCGTGATTTTTTTTCCTCTCACTTCCCATAATACATCTGAAGTCATTTTTAACAATCTTGATGCAGTGACTGAATTCTTTCCAGGTCCTTCTCTCTCTTCCAGAGCCTCTGCTTTGCTGAAGAGCAGGAGGAAGCGTGCCCACATGCAGTGAGGATCACCATGAGAAGCTCTGGGTCATTTTGGTACAAGGGGCTCCTTCCCTCTGGCCTCCTATAGCACTTGCTGCCTGAGCCACTCAGCAGCTGCTAGTGTATGAGCTGGCATCTTTTGCTGTGAGCTTCTCTTACCATGTATCCTCTTCTCTAAACTTGAACTGCAGTTTCCTAGAGACAGCAGCCATGCCTGAATCTTCCATCTTGTTTCCTTAGTGCCTCGCTTTACAAACGTCATTTGTATTTCTATCTGTGTGTGTGAATGTAGAAGGACATGTAGGACATACAGCAATCACACTCCACGTCAGATGCTATCAGCACTGGACAAAGTTGTCAAAAGCCGCTCATCTTAGCAGGAAACGTCTTTCACCACATTTGGTTGGTCAAGCACCAAATTGCTCCTGCTGCATTCCTGACACTAAAAATAGCAGGGACATTCAATTTTGAAGAAGAAAGATCTACACGAACAGGGCCAGACTAACAGGATTAAAGACAAAAGATAAAGTGAAGTAGCCTCTCGGCTAGGTATCTTTTGTCCACCAAATTAACTGGGTTTACTTACTGTTATACGCAGGGAGCATGCTAGCAGCTTTATGTGTACTCTTTCATTTAATCTTACAGTATCCCACGACGCTGGCATTACTATCCCATTGCACAAAGAAACTAAGGAACAGAGGGCTCAAATAGCTTCCTGAGGTTGGTAAACAGCAGGGTTTGGATTCAAAGCCATTTCTGTCTGACTTCACCACAATCCTTACTGCCTTTCTGATTAATCCAATACCTAACATAGATCCTCAGACCATAATTTGGAAGTTCTCTTTTCTAAAGAAAGGGTGAAAAGCCAAAAAATCTTTTTTTTTTCCTAAAAAAAAATTTTTTTTGTTCAAGTAAGCAAGCGATCAACCAAGCTTTCTCTAAGAAAACCAGATGGGGGAATTCAGGAATATACTTAATTTACCCTGGCTCTGCAAGACTTCATCTTTATTTCTCAATGGTCTCTTCTTCATCATAACCCACGCAATTTCAATTTAGAGTATGATCACTTCTACAATTTCAAAACCCTCCTCTGTCCATTCTAATGTCAAAATCTATCCAGAAACTGCTCAGCACCACTCTCACACCTCTCAACAAGTCTCTTAGCTTTTATCCTCAAGCCCTCAAAGTTTAGTCTCAAGGCACCAGTGTATCCTTTTCAAAGGTTACCCAGCAACTCTGCTCAACTGCACCTCTAGCCCAGTTCTCACTATTCTCCCCTCTGTTCTATATGGCTTCCTTGCTGTTCCTTGAACAAACACCACATTTTCCTGCTCCAGGGCCTTTGCACTAGCTGCTCCTTCTGCTTGGGGCTCTTTTCTCCAAGATATTTGCATGGCACATTCCTTCATCTCCTTTATGCCTTTGCTTACAGCTCACTGTCCAAGGGAGGCTTCCTCAATACCCTGCAAACCAGCTTCCCATCCCAGGACCTCTTGTCCCTCTAGGCTTGTTCTAGTTTTGTTTTTAGCCATAGCACTTATTCTAACATACTACACACCAGATTTGTGCATACTGCATCCTCTTTCTAGAAGAGAAGCTCCATGAGGGTAGAAATGCTTTTGTTGTGCTTACTGCTGTATCCCCAGTACTTAGAACAATGCCTAGCACACACAATGTGCTCAGCAAATATTTGCTGAATTAATGTTTTACATGGCTTGCCAGTAAGTAAACTGATAACCCCAGGTCAACGCACTATGTTTACCCTATGGTTCTGAGTATTCCTGGAGCTCTGATCCACCGTGGGAGGCAGTTATACATCTGGAGAAGCCTGGAAACAGAGAGCTATTTAGAGGGGAATGACGTAGTGGAGTTCTACATTTCACTCAGTCCACTCTAGCTCTGGGGGATGGATCTGGGGAGGATAAGGCTCTGAATTATGAGTCCCTTCCTAAATATGAGAAATATTTAGGAGACAAGAGGGAAAGATTAAATGATTGGTTGGATGTTGGGGGGATGGTGGGAATCTGACTGACCTTTAGGTTATGGGGTTGGGGAAACTGAACAGATAACACAGTGAGTGATGGAGACAGCATAAAGAAGAATTCCTCTTGGGAATGGATCTGGAAGGATGAGTCTCTTCCCCTTAGCTCAACATTCACTTCAGCAGTCTTTTGATAAATAACTAAAGTGATTATGGTAAAAGGCTCAACCGCAGCTACAGAGCAGCCAAATATAAACAAAAAGAATTCTATGGATCATTGCTTTGTTTCTATTTGTCAGAGGTATTGAGCTGGCCCTTAACCAGGCAGAGTCCCTCCTAAAGAAAAAGGAAGGAATGTCTTTTCACGAGTTACAAGTCAGTTCTGTCTCTGAAGACACAAACATACCACCATTTCTGTAAGCACAACCAGCTGTCTGGTTTCTTTGGAAAATAACTTAGGAATTGGGCAATTTTAAAAGGACTCTATCTGGCCTTCCCTGGTGGCTCAGAGGTAATGAATCTGCCTGCCAATATAGCAGTCACAGGTTCGATCCCTGATCTGGGAAGGGATCCCCCACGAAGCAGAGCAACTGAGCCCCCAGCGCCACAGTAATTGAGGCTGTGTTCTAGAGACTGGAACCCGCAACTGCTGAGTCCACGTGCTCCAACTACCGAAGCCCCTGTATCCTAGAGCCCATGCTCCCCCAAAGAGAAGTCCCTGCAACCGGAGAAAAGCCGGGGCATCGAGGAAGACCCAGCACGGACAAAAATAAATAAATAAATTCAAATAACAATTTCTTTAGAAGGGCCCCACCCCATGCTTAATACCCCTAAACAAAGGTCTACAGACAAAATAACCGGTCAATTTAATCCACCATTGACAGGGCTTGTATTTTACCCTCATACCTTACCTGGAAAGTTCTCTCGGTTTAGCTTAGGTCTGCGGACAATCACAAAGTCCTTGTCATTCCCTTTGCTTTTCAGCCGTTTTCGTGGGGGGCTCTGTGGGTGGCCCAGGTTTGAAAGCAGTTCCTGGGGGATGTTCTCACTGTCCACCTCCTCCTTCTCCAGGGCGGAGACCCCCATGCCTGAAAGCAGTTCAGAAGTCTTGCTAGAATCCCATCCCCACGTGAAACTGGTGGTAACGTTGCTACTCTGGTCGGGTATCTCCTGGAGGTGTTTCCTNGCAGTTCCTGGGGGATGTTCTCACTGTCCACCTCCTCCTTCTCCAGGGCGGAGACCCCCATGCCTGAAAGCAGTTCAGAAGTCTTGCTAGAATCCCATCCCCACGTGAAACTGGTGGTAACGTTGCTACTCTGGTCGGGTATCTCCTGGAGGTGTTTCCTGCAGAAACGCACAATAGCCCCACGTTCCTTTCAAAAACACGCCCGTAAATAATTCCCAGACAGGCCTAAAGGAAGCTGCAAGCTATGCACCGCAGAAAGCTTTCACAGCAGTTAACTGAACTGCATTTTAACGTGCCGGCGGCGAGTCCCCGAGAATAAAAGAGAAAATAACCGAACACATCGAAAAGGCTTTTCGATTTCCGATCATGCAGAAGGCCTCAAGAATTTCTTAAAATTGGAGAGAACATACAAGGAAAGAGGCAGGGCAATCACACATTGATTGAAAACAGCAGCAGGAAAGCCCAATAAGACAAATAACATCCACGCTGACCACCGCACTAAAGCATCCACCCATCCACGTTTTCCCAAAGAGGATAAGCAGCCATTCACATTACAGCATTACTAACAATATTAGCAAGGAGCAAAACACGCGGCCTAAAAGAATTAAGACGGTCCATTCATGTTCTGTCTCCTTCTGCAATCGGTTTACCTGTGCATGGCGTCCGCAGGTTCGGGAGTTTTAAATGCGTGCATTAATTGCAGAGGTGCCCGCCCCCCGGATTCCCGCTTTGGCGCGCGGCGGCGCACTGCGTGCGGCGCACTGCGTGCGGCCCCGGCTTAGCTGCAGCGAAACCCGCGAAGGTAGCCCTCCAGACTCCTCTGTCCATGGGGATTCTCCAGGCAAAAATACTGGAGTGGGTAGCCATTTTCTTCTCCAGGGGATCATCCTGATCCAGGGATTGAACATGGGTCTCCTGCATTGTAGGCGGATTCTTACTGTCTCAGCCATCAGGGAAGCCCAATAATTGGAAGAGGGCACACAGAGCTCTTATAAGGAAGGTCTTATAGAATGATTCTAAAGAAGGTCAATAGAATGATTCTAAATTTAAAAATGAGAAATATCCTTGTGCTAGGATTTAGTCTGAGAGCTAGGAAACATTTCTAGTTTTCATAATATTTGAAATATCTGAATTAGTGGAAACAAGGTCCTTTATAGGGCTTCAGAGAGAGCCTGTCAACTTGGAAAATCAAAGTGTTCAAATTCTAGAATAGATATGGCTCTAATAGTTTGCCCTGGCAGCAGAAATATTTTAGCTTATGAAAATGGAATCATTCTGCATTCCTTCAAATCATGGCTTTTCTTTTAATATAGTAAGTAAAAGTTTAACTTGGTAAATTGGTTTTTTAATATAAGGAATTGTGTCCATTGAAGGTTTGAGATTTATTAGCTACATAGAGTGTCCTGTCTGGTCTTTCCTGTCTGCATTGTGATTGCCCCTGATGTGGATTATTTTGTTTTCCTGATTAAGTTTTTTATTTAATACACTCAGTACACCCCAAGTCCCATTTTAGTGAGAGAAGTATACCATATTTTTAGAATTACTAGATCAGTATCTAGGACAAATCGATTACATTTTAAATATATCTGCAAATGTCTTAAGAGTGAGTAATTTCTAATACTCTTTGGAAGTTTCAGGTAGAGTACAAAGTGACTTTGTAAATTGGAAAGGTGTTTCTCATACCTCGGACAAGAGCATAGTTACAAGATTGTCAATATTAGGGCATAGAACTACCTTATGTGTACATATTTATATATACATATATATATTTGGTATTCAGTAGTATATTATTGGGGGTTCCCTGGTGGCTCAGATGGTAAAGAATCTGCCTGCAATGTGGGAGACCTGGGTTTAGTTCTTGGGTAGGGAAGATCCTTTGGAGGAGGGCATGGCAACCCACTCCAGCATTCTTGCCTGGAGAATCCCTATGGATAGAGGCTGTCTCTTATACACATCTGGTGAGAGGCTGCGGCCGTGGGCGTCACACCTGCTCCCCTCTCTGCCTGGAGCTGCGTACTCCACTCGGGTGAGGGCGGCCCTAAGGACTAGGTCTGTGGACAGGATCCTTTCCTTACGTGTAAAATAGGCACCGCGGCAACAACGCTCGTTTCACAGTCGCCGTCAAATCAGAGGAGGCTCGAGAGAGCGTTTTGTAAACGAAAGCGCGGTTCAAACGTCAGGCGGAGGTTTAATTTTAGAGGAGCAGGAGATTGCGGTGAGTGCCAGGGGAAAGCTCAGCATCCCCCGGCAGCCTTAAGTCCCATAAATGCTAGCATGAGAACAAATAAGGTGACTATTGTTTGAAGGTCTGTGGACAGGATCCTTTCCTTACGTGTAAAATAGGCACCGCGGCAACAACGCTCGTTTCACAGTCGCCGTCAAATCAGAGGAGGCTCGAGAGAGCGTTTTGTAAACGAAAGCGCGGTTCAAACGTCAGGCGGAGGTTTAATTTTAGAGGAGCAGGAGATTGCGGTGAGTGCCAGGGGAAAGCTCAGCATCCCCCGGCAGCCTTAAGTCCCATAAATGCTAGCATGAGAACAAATAAGGTGACTATTGTTTGCAAAAGGCTTTCCGTGCCACGCGCTGGCCACCAGCAAAGCCATTCGATTACTGTCTGAAAAAAAAATTTTGTTTGCCTCACGTCTTAAAAGCCACCTGCTTGCTTTTAGACTGTATCCACGGAGAAAAGTTTGGAGATGGTTAGAGAGTGCCATTTTCTGGGTAGGATGACCGTGCGAAATCCATTGTGCAAATGTTCTATAACTGCGAGCCTGGGAAAACAGTGGAAGAGAGAAGGGGAATAATTTCCAACCCTAATAAAAATGGAGAGGCTTTATAAAGTTCAGAAATAAGCACCCAGCGTCTTCACAAAAATACTAGAATATCACTTAAGCATGCTTCTTATTTCTTTTTAAAAAATTCAATTTACACTGGAGTTAAACCTCCCTCGCTTGTATATCAGCTTGTTTCAGGCTTGGTGTATAGCTTGAAATGGAACCACCTCTTGACAGAGGAGGGCGTTCGTGATCCTTTAGTAGTTTATTCTTGAAGCTAGGTAAAACTGGTGTAAAGAATGGATCTGTTCACTGATTAATTCTAGTTGAAACTAGATGAAGAATAGTAAGCTGAATGTTCACAATTCATTAAGCTAATGTTACAGGGAAAATATTTTTAAATTCAGTGTTCTGACTATTTTTTACATAAAGTTATCTTTATGATATTGTGGCTAAGGAGAAAGCAGTAGCCTGCTTGAAGTCTACATCCTTTCTCCTAAAATCGCCAGTCTAGGTTCGACTCAGGATACAGGATGCTTGGGGCTGGTGCACTGGGATGACCCAGAGAGATGGTATGGGGAGGGAGGTGGGAGGAGGGCTCAGGACTGGGAACTCATGTACACCCGTGGCGGATTCATGTTGATGTATGGCAAAACCAATACAGTATTGTGAAGTAAAATAAAATGTCAAACAACAACAAAAAAAAATTGCAATTCAGAGGAAATAGTCTTCTTCAGGAAAGTGAACAAGAGAGGGGGAGCTTATAAACTAATGGAGGAGAAGGAATAAACAAAAAAAAATTTAATGCCATGATGAGAGTGAAGTTTTGAAATATAATTGGAAGAGGGCACTTCAGATAGAGGTCTTATAAAGTGTTAGTCGCTCAGTCCTGTCTGACTCTGCGACCCCATGGATGGGTAGCCCTCCAGACTCCTCTGTCCATGGGGATTCTCCAGGCAAAAATACTGGAGTGGGTAGCCATTTTCTTCTCCAGGGGATCATCCTGATCCAGGGATTGAACACGGGTCTCCTGCATTGTAGGCGGATTCTTACTGTCTCAGCCATCAGGGAAGCCCAATAATTGGAAGAGGGCACACAGAGCTCTTATAAGGAAGGTCTTATAGAATGATTCTAAAGAAGGTCAATAGAATGATTCTAAATTTAAAAATGAGAAATATCCTTGTGCTAGGATTTAGCCTGAGAGCTAGGAAACATTTCTAGTTTTCAGAATATTTGAAATATCTGAATTAGTGGAAACAAGGTCCTTTATAGGGCTTCAGAGAGAGCCTGTCAACTTGGAAAATCAAAGTGTTCAAATTCTAGAATAGATATGGCTCTAATAGTTTGCCCTGGCAGCAGAAATATTTTAGCTTATGAAAATGGAATCATTCTGCATTCCTTCAAATCATGGCTTTTCTTTTAATATATTAAGTAAAAGTTTAACTTGGTAAATTGGTTTTTTAATATAAGGAATTGTGTCCATTGAAGGTTTGAGATTTATTAGCTACATAGAGTTTCCTGTCTGGTCTTTCCTGTCTGCATTGTGATTGCCCCTGATGTGGATTATTTTGTTTTCCAGATTAAGTTTTTTATTTAATACACTCAGTACACCCCAAGTCCCATTTTAGTGAGAGAAGTATACCATATTTTTAGAATTACTAGATCAGTATCTAGGACAAATCGATTACATTTTAAATATATCTGCAAATGTCTTAAGAGTGAGTAATTTCTAATACTCTTTGGAAGTTTCAGGTAGAGTACAAAGTGACTTTGTAAATTGGAAAGGTGTTTCTCATACCTCGGACAAGAGCATAGTTACAAGATTGTCAATATTAGGGCATAGAACTACCTTATGTGTACATATTTATATATACATATATATTTGGTATTCAGTAGTATATTATTGGGGGTTCCCTGGTGGCTCAGATGGTAAAGAATCTGCCTGCAATGTGGGAGACCTGGGTTTAGTTCTTGGGTAGGGAAGATCCTTTGGAGGAGGGCATGGCAACCCACTCCAGTATTCTTGCCTGGAGAATCCCTATGGATAGAGGAGCCTGGCGGGGTACAGTACATTGGGTAGCAAAGAGTTGGACACGACTGAGAGACTAAGCACAGCAGAGCACAGTATGTTATTGTTTTTGAAAATCAAATGTGACAAGGAGATTCTATTAAATAGAAATGTGATGTGCTTTTTCCTTAGTTCTGTAATGGCATGAAGTAAATCTTAAGATTCCTTTACTTTTTTAATGTTATTTAGCTTAGGTGAACAAAAGACTAACAACAGTTACATAGCAAGAAGTTTCTATCTGCTCATCAAAATTCAAAATATTCTTTTTCCTTCATTTAATTTTAAAGTTGGTCTTTTAGTTCTTTGCAGTTTAATGCTCTCTACAATGGGCAAGTTGGGGCAAGAACAGAAGGGTTCTTTCCCAATTCTGTTTTGCTCTGTGCTTTCTTTTTTACTTTCATTTTGTAGATTACAGTCATGTTTTATCCTTAAATTATGGCAGACTTACCTGCAANTGGTCTTTTAGTTCTTTGCAGTTTAATGCTCTCTACAATGGGCAAGTTGGGGCAAGAACAGAAGGGTTCTTTCCCAATTCTGTTTTGCTCTGTGCTTTCTTTTTTACTTTCATTTTGTAGATTACAGTCATGTTTTATCCTTAAATTATGGCAGACTTACCTGCAAAGTTGCACAGTTAGTTAGATTCTGTATTAAACATGACTTTATTAGCACTCTATCTAGATATATCTAAAAGAATAACAGGAGAATGTGTCTATTTTGTTCATGGAAATGAAATTAACAAATGAAAGCTGAGCAAAAGGAATGACTTAAAGAGTCTAACTTGCATTAAAAAAAGTATGCCTGGAATGGATTAAAGACTCCAGTATCCGGTATCCTAATTGTGAGCCTGGCTCTGTAGTCCGGATGCCTCTGTTTTGTTTTGTTGTTTTTTTTTTTAATTGTGATCCCATTAAGTGTTTAATATTCATATCATCTATACAGATTATTTTAATGTATTAAAATGACCAGTCAGTTCAATTTCTTACATCCCACCCCAAAAGATATTCAATTAAAACATCTGTAAAACCAATTTGAGCAGTATTTCTCTCTGCTATCTAATTTAATTTTATAAAAATAACAATTTAGTAGCCCAATATAAAGACAGCTTGAAAAATGATAATTTAATATATTGCCCACTTTCCTACATCATGCATTTCAGTATATGCAGCTGCTGATACAGTTGTCTCAAATGTTTTTTTTCCATGAAAATTCTTCTAAGTACAAGAGGAGGATTTATATATTTAGTGACCTGGCAGCATAATAAACTATCTCTAAAGTAGACTTCTACAGATGGATTTTTGACAGGATGTCTATTTTCAATCAGTACATATCATATAAACATGAATATTTCCTTGTATGCAGCTCTATTCATATGTGTATTAATAACACACTTTAGTACTATAAATTTGAAGTTGAGATATGGCCAGCTAAGTTTTTGTGAGTATCTTTTGTCTTTGGCTGTATTGTCTGATTATGAACAGTTAGCAACAAAATTGATCATGTGCCTCTCTCTGTTTGAATCCCATTTCTTACACTCTCTTGTACCATTTTCTCTGTTAAATGGGGATGCTGATAATCCTTTCTTACTGGGTTGTGAAGTCTAATTCGATAAAGCATGTTAAGTGGTAGCAAAGTGCTTGGAATCTATATAATAGTAAACTCAATATTAGCTGCTGCTGCTGCTGCTAAGTCGCTTCAGTCATGTCCGACTCTATGCGACCCCATAGACGGCAGCCCACCAGGCTCCCCCGTCCCTGGGATTCTCCAGGCAAGAACACTGGGGTGGGTCAATATTAGCTACTCCTTTAAAAAAATTATTTTGCTGCTAGGAAATAGTCTATGGATTATTTTCTAATTACTGAAGTGAATCTTATAATCTCTTTACTGAAAATCTTTAAGAATTCATTACAATGGATCCAGTTGTTTTCTTCTTACCTACTTAATGATTGCTGCCTCTCATGCCTTGCCAAAGGTGAAACAGTTTGAATATGTCCATTTTTCTTCAAAAGGGCTTGTTACACTTTGGAATTCAGTTCACCTGGTTGGTTTGCCAACTCGGCTCATTTATTAAAGATGGCTTCAAAAGATGTTATGCCTTTTTTGCATTTTTAGAGTGGGAGTTAACGTTCTCTTGTGGTATTCTATCTATATCCTAAGTTGAATTGTCCTTATACCTGAAATCGTTTAATGTGGAATTAATGATTAAATTAATGATTAAATTTAAATTAAAGATTTAAATTTTGACTGGTGGTACTGTTGACTTTCATTACTCACATCTGGTTCTGTTCTAATTCTTTTGATTTTTCATTGTTTGGATCTTGAGTTGTCTCCTAGTTCTTATGCACATGTCTGAGTAAAGATACATATTTAAGTTAACACAGCCTGTGTGATGAATCATTGCTGCTGCTGCTGCTAAGTCGCTTCAGTCATGTCCGACTCTGTGTGACCCCACAGACGGCAGCCCACTGGGCTCCGCCATCCCTGAGATTCTCCAGGCAAGAACACTGGAGTGAGTTGCCATTTCCTTCTCCAATGCATGAAAGTAAAAAGTGAAAGTGAAGTTGCTCAGTCGTGTCTGACTCAGCGACCCCATGGACTGTAGCCTAGCAGGCTCCTCCATCCATGGGAGTTTCCAGGCAAGAGTACTGGAGTGGGATGCCATTGCCTTATCCGGTGATGAATCATTGGGTCTAGTTGAAAATTTTTTATTCAATTTCAGAGTCAGGTTTTGATAAAATGTTTGTCTGTGTTCTCTTGTTCAGTTGATACCAATCTTTCCTTCCTATCTCCCCCACCTCCCTTTTGGAAAATGTTTGGGATGGGAGGTTTCACATTCCAAAATGATCTTAACCTCTAAATTTTCTACTTAAAGTGTGTTTAGTCTGAAAAATTATTATCAGCCATAAAGTATTCAGGAAATAGTACCCAGAGGTATTGGGGGCAGGAGGAAAAGGGGCGACAGAGGATGAGATGGCTGGATGGCATCACTGACTCGATGGACATGAGTCTGAGTGAACTCCAGGAGTTGGTGATGGACAGGGAGGCCTGGTGTGCGGTGATTCATGGGGTCGCAAAGAGTCGGACACGACTGAGGACTAAACTGAACTGAAAGTGAAAGTGAAGTCACTCAGTCGTGTCCGACTCTTTGTGACCCCGTGGACTGTAGCCCACCAGGATTCTCCAGGCAAGAATACTGGAGTGGGTTGCCATTTCCTTCTCCAGGGGATCTTCCCAACCCAGGGCTCAAACCCAGGTCTCCCACATTGCAGGCAGATGCTTTAACTTCTGAGCCACCAGGGAAGCTGAACATAAATAGTACTTACTCCTGACCAACTCTTTGCCACCCATGGACTGCAGCCTACCAGGCTTCCGTGTCCTTAACCATCTTCTGGAGCTTGCTCAAACTCATGTCCTTTGAGTCAGTGATGCCATCCAGCCATCTCATCCTCTGTTGTCCCCTTCTCCTCTTGCCTTCAATCTTTCCCGGCATCAGGGTCTTTTCCAGTGAGTTGGCTCTTTTCATCAGGTGGCCAAAGTAGTGGAGCTTCAGCATGAATCCTTCTAATGAATATTCAGGGTTGATTTCCTTTAGGATTGGCTGGTTGGATCTCCTTGCAGTCCAAGGGACTCTCAGGAGTCTTCTCCAGCCCTGTAGTTCAAAAACATCAGTTCTTCGGCACTCAGCTTTCTTTATGGTCCAACTCTCACATAGTGTCTTGACGATTGGTAAAAGACTGAGTTGAGACTTTATGAGCTGGTCTTTTCAAAGGTAGACTGTGCCTGCTCATCAGGTATTAAAATTTGAGTGAATGGATTGGCATTTCGATTTTTGAGTAAAGCCTACTTTTGCTACTGTGGTGTTAATGTCCACTTATGATATTGATAGCTTTATGTGTCCTTTTCCTTTCTAATCATGTGAAACTAAATTTTGATTTGCCTCTAAATTTTCATGGGTTTTTTTTTTTTACTTCTTAGTCTAAACACACTGTTTAAATAAACAGTAGTATTTCAGAAGGCCCGTTGTTGTTGTCAAAGAAATATTTGCCCTTTTGTCCCTGATTGTGTTTTTGCATAGCTACACCTCATTGCAGTTTAGCAAATGACTCATTTTGATTCGCCTCCATTTTGATAATTTGCCTAGAAAAATGGATGACATTGGTGTGTCAAGTGCTCCTCTTGACGTGGCTTTGCGGTGTGTTCTGTCTCTTCACAAGGGATAGAACACGATAGATAGATGAAAGGGTGTTTGACCAACTTGTAGACCTAGAGAGGTAATCTTACTTTGTCAGGCGAGGCAAGGAGAGCAGTTTCTGTGAGCATGAAGCTCGTGTTTTGTTTTATAGGAATAAATGTGACACAAACTGTCGTAACCACAGAGAATGAGAAGCAAAAGTTCTTTGGTATCCACTCATTGGTTTTTTTGGGGGCAGGGGGCTGAGGTGGGGAGACCATTTAGGGTAAAGCTATGCTTTGAGACCATTGAGGCAACTAGTTATCTTCTAGAAGCACAAGGTATGAAGGAGGTGGAGATTAGCAACTGGCATTTGTTGAAGACCTACTATGGCACTCTTATTTGGTGTTTTATAATTCATTTGACCATCATAGCAATGTATGTGAGGTGATCATATATTCTCATTTAACAGCAAAAATGCCTAAAATTACACAATTATTAGAGTTGGGATTTGGAATCCAGGTTTCCCATGATATATAATAAAACATTTGTGCTTAAAAATAGTTCTAATTCTAGGCACTTAATAACACCACAGCAAAAATTTTCATTGTCTAGTTGCTATGTGTTTTGCTTTTTTATTACTACACTGATTTTTAATTGTATTAAAATTATAAAAATGCATGTTTATTAAATTAAAAGTGCACACATACAAAAGAAAGCACAAGGAAAACAGAAATAGAAGTCATCTCTTCACCACTTTGTGACAACTGCTGTTAGTATTTTGATGTATATTTGTCTATGCATATGTGTATGTTTCTTTTGTATACTCCCTAAGATTCCACTTAACATCTCTAAATCCCTCTGGATCTCATCTTTCTTCTAGACTGAAGGAATCTAGTGGGCTCCTTTCATCATTGTCTTTCTGTTAGGTGGTCCTTGACTCTGTCAGATTCCTGCTCCCATAGGTCATGGCTAGGTTAGCAAGATTAGTGATTTATGAAACCCTTTGTCAAAAAAGATAATGGACAACAATGAGACTGGTGGATATTCTTAAGACTTCCTGAATTATTTAGTACAAATATTTAAGTTGTTTCTATGTTTCTAATGTTTAAATAATATTGCTATGAAAAATAATATTGTAGATAATTTTTTACCTCATTTTGTTTTTTCTCTAAGTTATTTGAAGAGGAGTTGCTAGAACAAAGGCTATGTGCCTTTTTTAAGATCTTTGATACTGCCAAATTTCTGTCCTCCTTGGCAATGAGTTTTTTAATATGCCAGACTTGAATTGTTCAGTCTTTATTTTTATTAGATTTTAATTGACAATTATTTTATGAATTTAATATACAGGTAACTAAATAAGATGGAGAATAAACTGCTTCCAGCTTTGAATAGAAAATTATTCATTTAAAACAACCAAAGCAGGCTATAGGAATTCATAAGGAACCTTGGAAAGTACTATCATTCTGCACTCTAAAAAATAAAACAAAACAGTTCCTCGCTTGAAGTTAGTTACAAGGTCAAACGTATGTGCTTTTAAATTGTTATTTTCTCATCTTATATTAGGGTAACCCGCAAGTTTCATTTCTAGTTTCATGGGACCCCCCGTAGGCATAACATTGTGTCAAAACAAGCCAACAAGTATTCAGTTTGAAGAGAAATAGATGGTGTGGTAAACAGAATAATAGAGCCACCAAGGGTACCTATGCCTTAATTTCTGGAACCAGTAAATATGACTATTAATAGATTATTCAGGTGGGCCCAGTGAAGTCAGGTGAACCCATAAATGCAAACCTTTCTCCCAGCTAAGGGCAGAAGAGAAAGTCAGCGATTTCAGGCCTGAGAAGGATTTGACAAGCCATTACTGGCTCTGAGGTATATAGGACCACATGCAAAGACTGGAAAAAAGCCTCTAGAATTAAGGGCAAATGCCAGCAAGGAAATTAGGATCTCAGTCCCATAGCCATAAAAACTGAATTTTCAGTTCAGTTCAGTTGCTCAATTGTGTCCGACTCTTTGCGACCCCATGGACTGCAGCGCACCAGGCCTCCCTGTCTATCACCAACTCCTGAAGTTTACTCAGACTCGTATCCATTGAGTTGGTGATGCCATCTAACCGTCTTTACCAACAGCCTAAGTGATCTTAGAAATTGATTTGTCCCTAGAGTCTCCAGAAAGGAACACCTGCTGGCACTTTAATTTCAGTCTTGAGAATTCAGTTGAACCACACTCTGCCTAGATAGCTGACCCACTGAAACTGATGTGTGGGTGTTGTTTTAAGCCACTGAGTTTCTAATTCTTTACAACAGCAATCAACTCAGTTCAGTCACTCAGCTGTGTCCAGCTCTTTGCGACCCCACGGACTGCAACAGGCCTCCCTGTCCGTCACCAGCTCCAGAAGCTTGCTCAAAGTCACGTCCATTGAGTCGGTGATGCCATCCGACCATCTCATCCTCTGTTTACCCCTTCTCCTCCTGCCTTCAATCTTTCCCAGCATCAGGGTCTTTTCAAATGAGTCGGTTTTTCGCATCAGATGGCCAAAGTATTCGAGTTTCAGCTTCATCATCAGTCCTTCCAATGAACACTCAGGACTGATCTCCTTTAGAATGGACTGGTTGGATCTCCTTGCAGTCCAAGGGACTCTCAAGAGTCTTCTCCAACACCACAGTTCAAAAGAATCAATTCTTTGGCACTCTGCTTTCTTTATAGTCCCAACTCTCACATCCATACATGACTACTGGAGAAACCATAGCCTTGACTGGACAGACCTTTGTTGACAAAGTAATGCCTCTGCTTTTTAATATGCTGTCTAGGTTGGTCATAACTTTCCTTCCAAGGAGCAAGTGTCTTTTAATTTCATGGCTGTAGTCACCATCTGTAGTGATTTTGGAGCCCTCCCCCACAAAATAAAGTCAGCCACTGTTGCCACTGTTTCCCCATCTATTTGCCATGAAGTGATGGAACNTTTTTTTTTTTTTTTTTGCCATACCATACTACATATGGGAACTTAGTTTCCCGACCAGAGATCAATCCTGTGCCCCCTTCAGTGGAAGCACATTCTTAACAACTGGACCACTACAGAAGTCCTTGCCCTTATGTAATTAAAGTTTTGAGGGGATAGTCAAGAGCAAAAATAGCTCTAATGGCAGATAAGATAAATTCTATAAGAAAAGCACAAAGACTGCTATGTGGATCTTAAGAAGCAAAAGAAATGGAGGACGGGGTCTTGAAGGATGTTTAAGATTTCTACATGAGAGATGGTGGGAACATAATCAGTAGAGATCAACTAAGTTCTTTGTGCTCCATTTAACATTTGGGGTAAATAATTTTATTTAGATTCTCACATTGTCTTACATGGCAACCATCTGGAAATTTTAAGTAAAAATTGGACAACTTGGATATGAGGTGATATCTCATTGTGGTTTTGATTTGCACTTGCAAGAAAAAGAAGGCCAAAAAGGCAAAATGGTTGTCTGAGGAGGCCTTAGAAAAAGCTGTGAAAAGATGAGAAGCAAAAGGTAAAGGAGGAAAGGAAAGATATACCTATTTAAACGCAGAGTTCCGAAGAATAGCAAGGAGAGGTAACAAAGCCTTCCTCAGTGATCAATGCAAAGAAATAGAGGGAAAAAAATAGAATGAGAAAGACTAGAGATCTCTTCAAGAAAATTAGAGCTACCAAGGGAACATTTCATGCAAAGATGGGTACAATAAAGGACAGAAATGGTATGGACCTAAAAGAAGCAGAAGATATTAAGAAGAGGTGGCAAGAACAGACAGAAGAAGTATACAAAAAAGATCNTCTCTTCTTTTCACAGCTATTTGTAAGGCCTCCCCAGACAGCCATTTTGCTTTTTTGCATTTCTTTTCCATGGGGATGGTCTTGATCCCTATCTCCTGTACAATGTCATGAACCTCATTCCATAGTTCATCAGGCATTCTATCTATCAGATCTAGGCCCTTAAATCTATTTCTCACTTCTACTGTATAATCATAAGGGATTTGCTTTAGGTCATACCTGAATGGTCTAGCGGTTTTCCCTACTTTTTTCAATTTAAGTCTGAATTTGGTATTAAGGAGACACATGGAAACTTAGATTACCATATGTAAAATAGATAGCCAACGGGAATTTGCTTTATGGTTCAGGAAACTGAAACAGGGGCTCCGTATCAACCTAGAATGGTGGGATGAGAAGCGGGATGGGAGGGAGGTTCAAAAGGGAAGGGATATATGTATACCTATGGCTGATTCCGGAACAGGCAATGGCAACCCACTCCAGTGCTCTTGCCTGGAAAATCCCTTGGGCAGAAGAGCCTGGTAGGCTGCAGTCCATGGGGTCACAAACAGTCGGACACAACTAAGTGACTTCACTTTTTTCACTTTCATGCATTGGAGAAGGCAATGGCAACCCACTTCAGTGTTCTTGCCTGGAGAATCCCAGGGACAGGGTAGCCTGGTGGACTGCTGTCTATGAGGCTGCACAGAGTTGGACACTACTAAAGTGACTTAGCAGCAGCAACAGCAGCATGGCTGATTCATGTTGAGGTTTGACAGAAAACAACAAAATTTTGTAAAGCAATTAGCTTTCAATAAAAAAAATAAATTAAAGATAAAAAATAATGAACGAAAGTAGTGATTTAGAAGCAATGAACGAACATTGACTCAAAAAACCTAAACTTAAAAATAACCAAGACATTTTCTTTACCAAAGCCACTTGTAAGCCAAATTCACTATACCCTAATGTATCTTTTTCTAAATACATCTCCTCCTGCAGGTTAAGATCAAATCTGAGATCTTTGGCCAACACTTTGCTACTCTCTCTGCTTGTTAGGGCTGTACCATATTTTTTCAGGCATGGTTTGGGTTATCTTTGAACTAGTCACTTAAACAGCTGCATCTCTGTGCTTTCAGTTCAGTTCAGTTCCATCACTCAGTCATGTCCAATTCTTTGCAACCCCATGGACTACAGCACTCCAGGCCTCCCAGTCCATCACCAACTCCTGAAGCCTGCTCAAACTCATGTCTACTGAATCAGTGATGCCTTCCAACCATCTCATCTTCTGTCATCCCCTTCTCCTCCTGCCTTCAATCTTTCCCAGCATCCATCTTATTCTAAGGAGTCAGCTCTTTGCATCAGGTGACCAAAGTACTGAAGTTTCATCCTCAGCATCAATCCTTTCAGTGAACATTCAGGACTGATTTCCTTTGGAATTCTTGCCTTGAGAACCCCATGAACAGTGCAAAAAGGCAAAAAGGTATGACACTGAAAAATTAATATCCGTCTTATTCTAAGGAGTCAGCTCTTTGCATCAGGTGGCCAAAGTACTGAAGTTTCATCCTCAGCATCAATCCTTTCAGTGAACATTCAGGACTGATTTCCTTTGGAATTCTTGCCTTGAGAACCCCATGAACAGTGCAAAAAGGCAAAAAGGTATGACACTGAAAAATTAACTCCCCAGGTCGGTAGGTTCCCAATATGCTACTGGAGAAGAGTGGAGAAGTAACTCCAGAAAGAATGAAGATATGGAGCCAAATTGAAATCAATGCCCAGTTGTGGTTGTGACTGGTGATGGAAATAAAGTCTGATGCTGTAAAGAACAGAATTGCATAAGAACCTGGAATATTAGGTCCATACATCACGGTAAATTGGAAGCGGTCAAACAGGAGACGGCAAGAGTAAACATCAACGTTTTAGGAATCAATGAACTAAAATGGGCTGGAATAGGTGAATTTAATTCAGATGACCATTATATCCACTTCTTTGGGCAAGCATTCCTTAGAAGAACTGAAGTAGTCCTCATAGTCAGCAATGAGTCCAAAATGCAGTACCTGGGTGCAATCTCAAAAACAACAGAATGATCTCTGTTTGTTTCCAAGGCAAACCATTCAGTATTACAGTAATCCAATTCTATGCCCAAACCTCTAATGCCAAAGAAGCTGAAGTTGAAAGGCTCTATGATGACCTACAAGACCTTTTCCGGAACTACCACCAAAAAAAGTTGTCCTTTTGATCATAAGGGACTGAAATGCAAAAGTATGAAGCCAAGAGATACCTGGAGTAACAGGCAAGTTTGGCCATGGAGTACAAAATGAAGCAGGGCAAAGACTGACAGGGTTTTGCCAAGAGAACACACTGGTCATGGCAAACAACCTCTTCCAACAACACAAGAGACGACTCTACAGATGGACATCACCAGATGATCAACACTGAAATCAAATTGATTATATTCTTTGCAGCCGAAGATGGAAAAGCTCTATATTGTTAGCAAAAACAAGACCAGGAGCCGACTGTGGCTCAGATCATGAACTTCTTATTGCAAAATTCAGACTGAAATTGAAGAAAGTAGGGAAAACCACTAGACCAATCAAGTATAACCTAAATCAAATCCCTTACCGTGAAAGTGACAAATAGATTCAAGGGATTAGATCTGATAAGACAGAGTGCCTGAAGCACTATGGACAGAGGTTCCTGACTTTGTTCAGAAGGTAGTGATCAAAACCATTCCCTATATAAAGAAATGCAAAAAAAAAAAAAAAAAAGGCAAAATGGTTGTCTGAGGAGGCTTTACAAATAGCTGAGAAAAGAAGAGAAGGGAAAGGAAAAAGAGAAAAGAAAAGATATACTCATCTGAATGCAGAGTTCCAAAGAATAGCAAGGAGAGATAAGAAAACATTCCTAAGTGATCAATGCAAAGGAACAGAGGAAAACAAGAGAATGGGAAAGATGAGATCTTTGGGCTTTCCTAAGAAGCTTTTGAATTCATGTTTATCCTGGTCTATCTATATTGCTTTGTGTAAATGTTTAAAATAATCTCCTCTGGCCAGTTTCAACATGAACACACTTAGAAAAGTGTGTTAAGCCTACAGACAAGAACTCATTGATGATTGTGACTGACCTTAGTCTGCAGCATAGACTGTGGATACATTTTGCATTTCCAAGGAAAATTCCTTGGAATTTTTTGCATAGTTAATGAAACATCTCTCTTTTCTCTCAACCATCCAGAGACATAATTTTGTCATAATACCTTATACACTGAAGGTAGCATTTCAATTTTAATGTGCATATTAATTACCTGGAAGATCTTGTCAAAATGTTGATTCTGATACAGTAAGTAAGAGATCAGTGCTAAGATTCTGCCTTTCTAGCAACATCTTATGTGGAAAAAAAAAATGATGTTGGTCCAAGAGCCACATTTATAACAGCAAAGTACTGAAATAACTAGGCTGTTGATTTTGAAATCAAGGTAAGTTAGAATTACCTGGGGACCTTTTAAAATGATTTATATATAATCCCTATCCAAGGCTAAATTAGAATTTCCTTAGGTGAGCCCCTGGTATTGAAACTGTAAAAATCTATGCAGGATATTCTAATGTGTTTTCGAGTGAGAACCTCTGGAGTTAGCCTAACCTATCCAAATACCTATCTTGCATCCAAATATATATTGCTAATATCAGTACATTCAAGGCACTTGCCCAGAACCAGCTGAAAATTCCTTGCTGCCAAGAGCTGGGAAACTATTTTACCCATTGATTTAACCCTGACACATAACACAGTGACTGTCACATAAAACATTCTCGAATCATATTTGTGGAAAAGGTCAGATATTCCCCAGAACAGGCCTGTGAACTGTATGAAACTGAATTTTTCCTTGATCAGTCTGAATGAGAGAGGAGAAAAAGACCCTACTCATCAGTTCATCCTTTGAAAATTCATTTAACTTCTATTGTCTATCAGGAGTTTTTAGGATACAATGAGCCTGTCCTCAGGAAAGGTGCAGTCTAGTGAGGTTTGTTTGTCTTACCACCTCATATTCAGACTAAGATTTTGGAATCATTCTTTCTGCTGTTTTCAGCAGGATAAGTATAATTGTAAAACAATAAAATAGACAACTAGCAAGATGACATCTGCAAAGTAAGGGCTATCAAATGAGCCAACTGTCAAATTATGTAAATTTGAAAATCTGACAACCTTGGTAAAGGTCCTTTAATTGGATGACTTGTATAGGAAATAAATGAACTCTGATTTAAAAGTCCCTGTCTGTAGCTTGATTTAAAAGAACAGAAATACTAGTTTAAAAGACTCAGAGTGAAATAAGCCAGAAAGAAAATCACCAATACAGTATACTAACGCATATATATGGAATTTAGAAAGATGGTAAAGATAACCCTGTATGCGAGACAGCAAAAGAGACACAAATATATAGAACAGTCTTTTGGACTCTGTGGGAGAGGGTTGACTTGGGAGAATGGCATTGAAGCATGTATAATATCATATATGAAATGAATCACCAGTCGAGGTTCGATGCATGATACTGGATGCCTGGGGCAGGTCACTGGGATGACCCAGAGGGATGGTACAGGGAGGGAGGTGGGAGGGGGGTTCGGGATGGTGAACACGTGTATACCCATGGTGGAGTCCTGTTGATGTATGGCAAAACCAATACAATATTGTAAAGTAATTAACTTCCAATTAAAATAAATAAATTAATATCAAAAGAATAAAAGACTCAAGATAAGATAAAAATCAATAAATGTCAGCATGCTTTACAAACCTAAAGTCAGTATATTTTTAGTATAATATCTGTACTATACATAAACATAGTCTCCTTTGCTGAAAGAAAATTTTATTGTGCATACTATTAATGGCATTGGAAACATTGATAACAATTTGAACACTTTTTGTGATTTTAATTCCTGTCAATATATAAAACATTAATAGTCTTTATCCCTAGATGTTAAGTTTATTCATAATACTTCCTTTCTGATTTGATTTTTTTTAAATATTATACAAGTTTTCTAAGGTTATTTTTAATTATAATTAAGACATTATTAAAATAATATATTTTAAAACATCTCTATTTTAATATAGGGACTTCCCTCATAGCTCAGTCAGTAAAGAATCTGCCTGCAATACAGGAGACCCAAGTTCAATTCTTGGGTCAAGAAGATCCCCTGGAGAGAGAAATGGCAACCCACTCCAGTGTTCTTCCTGCCTAGAGAATCGCTTGGACAGAGGAGCCTGGCAGATTACAGTCCATGTGGTCACACGAATTGGACACAACTTAGCAACTAAACCACCACCATTTTAATATTAAACTATATAGAAGTTATGTAGTTGTTGTTGTTCAATCACCCAGGTGTGTCCGACTCTTTGCTATACTATGGAATGCTGCCCGCTAGGCCTCCTTGTCTCTCACCATCTCCTGGAGTCCGCCCAAGTTCATGTTCATTGCATTGTTGATGCCATCCAGCCATTTCATCCTCGGATGCCCTCTTCTCCTTCTGCCCTCAGTCTTTCTCAACATCAGGGGCTTTTCCAATTAGTCGTCTGTTTGTATCAGATGACCAAAATCCAGGAGCTTCAGATTCAGCATCAGCCTTTCCAGTGAATATTCAAGGTTGATCTCACTTAAAATTGACTAGTTTGATCTCCTTGCTGAGTCCAAAGGATTTTCAGGAGTCTTCTCCAGCACCCCAGTTTGAAGGCATCAATCCTTTGGCATTCTGCCTTCTTTATGGTCCAACTATCACAACTGTATGTGACCGCTGGGAAGGCCTTGACTACATGGACATTTGTCAGCAGAGTATTGTCTTTGTTTTCAACACACTGTCTAGATTTGTCATTACTTTCCTGCCAAGAAGCAATCATCTTCTGATTTCATGGCTGCAATCACCATCCACAGTGATTTTGGAGCCCCAGAAGAGGAAATCTGTCATTACTTCCATGTTTTCCCCTCCTATTTGCCATGCAGTAACCTAGATAGCATATTCAAGAGCAGAGACATTACTTTGCCAACAAAGGTCCGTTTAGTCAAGGCTATGGTTTTTCCTGTGGTCAGGTATGGATGTGAGAGTTGGACTGTGAAGAAGGCTGAGAGCTGAAGAATTGATGCTTTTGAACTGTGGTGTTGGAGAAGACTCTTGAGAGTCCCTTGGACTGCAAGGAGATCCAACCAGTCCATTCTGAAGGAGATCAAC
>SJYX01011627.1:93163-162414 GCA_006410675.1 Oreotragus oreotragus
GATCCAACCAGTCCATTCTGAAGGAGATCAACCCTGGGATTTCTTTGGAAGGAATGATGCTAAAGCTGAAACTCCAGTACTTTGGCCACCTCATGCGAAGAGTTGATTCATTGGAAAAGACTCTGATGCTGGGAAGGATTGGGGGCAGGAGGAGAAGGGGACAACAGAGGATGAGATGGCTGGATGGCATCACTGACTTAATGGACGCAAGTCTGAGTGAACTCTGGGAGTTGGTGCTGCAATTCATGGGGTCGCAAAGAGTCGGACACGCCTGAGCTGAACTGAACTGAACGAAGCCAATGCCATGATCTTAGGTTTTTTGTTTTTTTTTTTAATATTTAATCTTAAGCCAGCTCTTTAACTCTCCTCCTTCACCCTCATCAAGAAGCTCTTTCGTTCCTCTTTGCTTTCTGCCATTAGGGTGGTATCATCTGCATATCTGAGGTTGTTGATGTTTCTCCCACCTATCTTGATTCCAGCTTGTAATTCATCCAACCCTGCATTTCTCATAATGTCCTCAGTATATAGGTTAAACAAACATGGTGACAGCAGACAGTCCTGTCATACTCTTTTTTCAATCCTGAACCAATCAGTTGTTCCATTCAGGGTTCTAACTGTTGCTTCTTGACCTGCATACAGGTTTCTCAAGAGACAGATAAGATGCTCTGGTATTCCCATCTCTCTAAGAGCTTTCCACAGTTTGTTATGATCCACACAATTAAAGGCTTTAGCATAGTTGATGAAACAGAGATAGATGTTTTTCTTAAATTCCCTTGTTTTCTCTATAATCCCATGAATGCTGTCAATCTGGTCTATAGTTCCTCTTCCTTTTCTAAACCCAACTTGGACATCTGGAAGGTCCTGGTTTTCATAATGCTGAAGCCTACCTAGCCTGCAAGATTTTAAGCATGAACTTACTAGCATGGGAAATGAGTGCAATTGTCCAATGGCTAACACATTCTTTGGTACTACCCTTTTTGGGAATTAGGGTGAAGACTGAGTTTTTCTAGTCATATATAGAAGTCATACATAAAATTTTTCCCAACTATTTTCACCTTCCCTCTTACATGACTCTACTTTCCTGCCAACAGTTAAATGACTTACTTGATCATTGAATTTGAGCTTGGAAGAGTGACAGGTTTTTGGATTAGTTTTGGCATTTGGATAGAAGTTTAATGTGATTGCATGGTTTAGCTAGTGATCTCTTGTTTCTGCTTTTGGCCTATCATAAAGGGATATGCATCTATCTCTTTCTCTGCCTGGATCTTGGAATGAAAAGGATGAGGAGCAGAAACCCAGTCTACCTGTAGTCTAGCTACACTGAACCACAGTGATTCAGCACCAGCACTTAACATGAATGAGCATGAATTTTTTTTTGTTTATGCCACTGAAATCTTTCAATTTTTTATTTCCAAAGCAAAAAGTAATAGGGAAGAAAAAATATAAGGAAAAATTACATTAATGAAACAAACTATTTAATTTCTTTAATGATCCTAATTGATCTTTAAATAAAAGGATCATTAGAGAGGGGAACTGGGGTTAAATTAGAAGAGAAAGAGAGAGAGAAATGATGCAAATGTAAAAACAGTGGAATCACAAAAACACTAGAAGAAAATAAGTATGACTCATTTTATAACTGTGGTATTGGTGGGAATATTTATATGACATATTTAAGGAGCAGTAAAAGAAAAAAATTGCAAGATAAAAGTGAATAAAAATTTTTTTTGGCTAAGAAAACCATACCATAAGCAAAGTCTGAGGGCAGATAACACGTTAGAAGAAAGTCTTTGAATGTATATCAAAGATAAAGGATTAATATTCCTAATATATACAGGAGCGTAGTCTTGAGGGAATATAACGAAACACTTTTGAAAAATGAGCTAATGACATGAACAGAGAGTTTACCGAAAAATAAAGAATTATTCCTTAAACAGACGAAACAATGTTCAAAAAATACTCAGAAAATGTACAATCAGTAGAATGATAATAAAAGCATTTCTCCAGTTACCATGAAGTTAACAGTTGTGGGTTCTGGTAGAACTGTTAGAGAAACTGAGGACGAACTGTGGAGAACCTCTTCCATTGTTGTACAAATGCAGGAGATGTTTGGATAGCATCGTAAACTCAATGGACACGAGTTTGAGCAAATTCTGGGAGATAGTGAAGGATAAGGAAGTCTAGCATGTTGCAGTCCATGAAGTCTCAAATAGTTGGACATGACTTAATGACTGAACAAAACATGACCCCTGGGAGGAGGAACGTGGCAAGATCTAATCAAACTGCATACGTACTTACCCTTTGACTCAACCATCCCACTTATAGGAGCTTATCCTAAAGATTTACCTCCAGCAATAAGGAAACAAATATGCACAGGAGAGTCGCTGTAGCTTTATTATACCAGTGAAATGTTGGAAACAGTTTACATCACCTTACAGGAGAGATCAGATGAATAAGACACCGTGCATTCTCACAGTGCAGAGCTGTACAACTACGAAAATGGAATGAGTTAGAATGCTACACATTGTTATGCTGCAATATCCCACCTGTTTCCCAGGTGGGTCAGTGGTAAAGAATCTGCTTGCAGTGCCAGAGACACAGGTTCAGTCCCTGGCTCGAAAAGATCCCCTGGAGAAGGAAATGGCAACCCATACCAGTATTCTTGCCTGAAAAATCCTGTGGACAGTGGAGCCTGGTGAGCTACAGTCCATGGAATTGCAAGAGTCAGACATGACTGACCAACTAAACAACAACAAACACCCCACATATACCATTAAGGGGAAAAAGAAAATAAGATGAGTTACACTGTGCTCCCCAAAAGAGAGGAGGCTATTTTTTGCAAAAGAAGAAATGCAAGAAGGATAAATTAGAAACTAATGAAAATGAGTAACTGCAGCGTGTAGGGGTTTCTCTGAGTATATCTTGCTTTATACAGATTTTACTTTTCAACTGCATGAATAGTGTATATATGCAAAATTAAGTTAAAATGACAAGTGTGGAGGAAAGCATTACAGTGAATACAAACAGAAACTAATGAAGCTAGAAGCTTCTTCTCTGTGCTAGTTTCTTTTCTCCTTCCCAGCATCTTAGAAGCCTGTGTTAGGTAGGGGACTCCTCCAGCCTGGGGACCTGAGTGAATCTAAAGAGCAGAGCCCTGGGACAGCAGATATTTGATATGTAGAATTGATGAGAAATAACCTTGTATATTGGAGAAGGCAATGGCACCCCACTCCAGTACTCTTGCCTGGAAAATCTCATGGATGGAGGAACTTGGAAGGCTGCAGTCCAGTTGCTGAGGGTCAGACACAACTGAGCGACTTCACTTTCACTTTTCACTTTCATGCATTGGAGAAGGAAAGGGCACTCCAGTGTTCTTGCCTGTAGAATCCCAGGGACGGGGGAGCATGGGGGGCTGCTGTCTATGGGGTCGCACAGAGTTGGACACAACTGAAGTGACTTAGCAGCAGTAGCAGCAACCTTATATATAGGGCTTCCCAGATGTCACTAGTGGTAAAGAACCTGCCTGCCAATGCAGGAGACTTAAGAGATGTGGGTTTGATCCCTGATAGGGAAGATCCCCTGGAGGAGGGCACGGCAACCCACTCCAGTATTCTTGCCTGGAGAATCACATGGACAAAGGAGCCTGGCAGGCCACAGTCCTTGGGGTCGCAAAGAATCAGACACGACTGAAGCAACTTTTCATGCACACAAGCTTGTATATGGTTCAGCAACTTTGAATGTTTTTATTTGTTTCCAGAGCTTAACCTTAGTCTATGCTGATGAATACAAAGCAAAACAGAGAGAGAACGGGATGTTATGGCATTTTAAAGACAGATTATTATCAGGCTCCGAATCTTTATGACATCTTCCAGTAAAACACAAAACAAGTGTAGGTATCTTTCTCAAACTATTATTATACACCTTTGTGCATTTCTAGACATTACAGTTGGGGGAGAGGAGTTCATAATCAGCAAACATATGATAAGACATCAATCAGACTGAGAATCCTGACAATGGAATCTCTGAAGTTATGACAGGGACTCTGGTGACTACAGCTATTCATTCATAAAGCAGAATAACTATGGAATATTTCCACTTTCTTACTGTCATGCCTAATAGAAATACATCTCCCTTGGGAAACCAAGAGCTCACTGGGAAATGATTAGAGAATATAAACAAAAGAGGTACAAAGAATAAGGGAGGATGCACAAAAGCAAGGAATATTAAGAGATGACCTAAATCTGAAAATAAAAGGGAAGAAATAAATTTGAAAAGCTGAATATCAAAAGAGATAAAGTAAGCAGATGATATAATTTTTTTCTTACAATTGTTTTAATTTTTTTAAATTTTGGATTCTTGGTAATAAACTGTTCACTAAATTCAGTGTGTGATATTCTGTATGAGAATTACATCTTTGATATCAAGACCATTAAATAGTAATGGTCATTTTACTTACAGATAAATCTTTAGGCACTAGGAATTCTTATTAAATTAGTCCAACTGGTCACCAGCTAGTGAAAACACATTTAGTTGGTGTTAAATATTGCACAGCACATTACAAATGGCTGATGCTCCATAACCGGTCCATTTGTATTTATGGTGCAAATTTTAAAGTCAAGTAAATGGTGTTTTCAGCAGTAGTTCATGTGTTATGACTTGTCGGGATTGTAAATAATTTGTAGGGCATTTATGTATTTCTAGATTCCATGTACCTCTTGCTTATAAATCTATTTATTAACCCTTATAAATAATTGATGGCTATATCTTAAAATGAATCATTCCTAAAATTGCTTAACTGTCTGGAATTTTTCTTTAGTAATCCCTTCCCTCATTTTCTTTTCATGTCTCAATCAGGTATAAATAGAAGAACCTTGCATGCACCTTTTTCTTTTCATTTCCCATATCTGTGTCATTATTCATCTTGATGGTGGGAAGTCATGAATTTATGTCATCACTTCTTCTGGCATCTTCAATGAGTAATTGGTTTCCTTTTCAACCCCCTATTCATCCCAGTTTTACCACTGGTTTTTCTTTGTCTCATTTTTTTTTTTTTCCTTTTAGTTTTTTCCTCTTTTCACTATTTAGCTATCCTACACATTTCTTTCCATCCCTTAATATAAATCAGGAGTCAGAATAGCTAAACTCATCATCTTACTATGATGGGTATTTAAACTAGTAACTGAATATTCTGTGTCAATTAACATGAAAGTCTCAGAATGAAGAGGGGGAAGTGAGAAATAGGAAAGAAGCCAAGTGTTGCTAAAAAAAAATGAGGAATAAAGAAATATGCAAGAAAGTCAGTAATAGTCTCTTGAGAAATTTTGAAGGTGATGACTCACTTTTTAGGGCAAATATTTCTACCCTACTTTTCACCACTGTTTCCCTAGTGAAACCTCAATCCTCTCATTTTTACCCCATCTATCAGGAAACCATTAGTGAACTAAAACCTTTTATTTTCTTTTATTCTGCTAGTCATGCATTCATTTAGCACAATTTCTTAGTTCATTATTCATCAATAATTATTTATTCATATATTAAATGACTTGTTTGAGAAGGAATGGAGGTTTGCAGTAACACATGAATTACCTGTTTAAATATAATCAAACAAATGATGAGACAATCTGAACAAAAGGAACTTCAGGGAAAAAATTAAATGAAGCTAAGTGAATCATAGATCCTTATTCCCTTCATATAGTGCAAAACACATGTTCCAGAAAAATGTTCATCCCTAGGACCGCAGAAATGCTGTTATTCTCATTTACATTTGAGAAATCTTATATTACTGAACTCTGTAGCTAACGTTACGTTGTGTGTCAACATGCTTAAATCACTGCAGGCGTGTCTGACTCGTTGCTACCCTGTGGACTGCAGCCTGCCAGGCTCCTCTATCTGTGGGATTCTCCAGGCAATAGTGAAGTTGGTTGCCATTTCCTCTTCCAGATCATTTTCCCCTCCAGATCATTTTCCCGACCCAGCGATCGAACCTGCATCTCTTTTGTCTCCTACACTGGCAGGTGGGTTCTTTACCAGTAGAGACATATATCTCCATGGAAATAATTTTTGCTTGACCCTTTTTATTTTGCGGGGGGAGGTTGATGTTATCTCTACATGTATTCCAAATGCTAATACTCTGAATTTATTGGCTCAGTAGAGCAGGGAAGATTAGTCAGAAATCAAGCTGAATTTCAAGGGAATTGTCCACATAAGCATCCCATGAGTGAACAGAGAAGAAAACTTGCTATCCATACTGAGGGTTGTCGTTGTCAGCAGAACACAGATAAATGCGTCCTGTTGTAGGTGCACTGAGAGTTTCTCCATGGAATCACATACTTTTCCTGTGGTACAGCTATTTGAGGGAGATGAAAAATGATTGTGTTAGTATAATCAAAGTATTATCTCCCTCCAGATTGCATTTTGCATTATGCAATATTTGAATTAGCTGCTATTTGAAAGTAAACTTTTCCACTAGGTGAGAGATCAGACATAAGCACATGCGGTTTACTAAATCACAAGGAAATATCAACCCATGTGCCTGAGAAGTAAGAAAAACTGTGAGGATTTATTGAGGAAAGTGTTCAGTTGATAAATGATAACATTTATTTGTAATTTGAGAATTTGACCCAAATGACACTCATTAGCTCAGCTTGTATGACTCCAATTAGTTTTATAAATTTATTTCTGGTCTTGATGCTATTTGTAAAAGGACTGGAAATGAGATTTGTTTTAAAACAAATATGAATTTTCTTAATTATGCTGTTTTGCATTTTCTATAAAATTATGAATATCTTATTTTCTTATAGCAGACTTACAGATGGTATCCCAGTTAAAAAACATGACATAATAAAAAGTCACCTTTTGTACCTGGGACAAATTTTTAGAAGCATTAGAGATAATGATTACTGATTCTATTTTAAATATATATCTTCTTTACTGACCACCACTCACTGATCTTTATAATAAGAGCCAAAACATTTATTGAGAATTTCTTAAGTTCTATGTAATGTGCTAGTTTTTGCATTAACTGCCCTTTATGTTTCATGAATCAATACAATACATTCTCTCACATTCACCATTTTGGAAATGAAGTATGACTTAGCAATTATAAATAATTTGTCTGTGGACAAACACCAGTGAAATAGGGAATTGGTGCCAATGCATATAGTTTGTTTAGAGATTGTATTATACTATTATTTAGCTACTATTTTTATTCTTTATTTTGACTTTGGTGCCTTTTAGTGAAGAAGTGAAGAAGACATATCCATTTTAATAGATATCAAATGTAATTTTTTTTTTTCTTAAAGAGATTCAAATGTGTTTCTTCTTACAGACTAGCTTTCCTGACTAAGCTCAACTGTTATGAAAGGCAGGCCCATTCTGATGAAACCATCTGATACTATGAAAGCTGTGAATACAAGGCTTTTCTTTATTTGGTAACTGGTTAAAACTTAATAATTTACAAAGGGATTTTCATTGAAGAAAGTATATGTTGCCCTAAGAGACAGAATCAAAGCATCTGAAACAAAAAATCAGTGTCTATTCATCTGCAACTCTTTCTAACAAAAATTACCTTCGGATCTGGAATCGTTAGAATAAAGTATCTTGTGTCTACTTTCTGTCTTCTGCTTCATTGTCTATATTTATCTAATACATAATGGTTTACATTGCAACTTAATATTCATTTTCTTATTAAATCCCTGTAACTATGAGGAAACTAATGTTCATTAAATATTAAATACATTTTTAAAAACATAATATTCCCTAAGTGGCTTTTCTAAGCTAAGCCATAGTTCCATTTGTACAATGGTATACATATTTGGAAAACTCAGCAGTGGCCACAGGACTGGAAAAGGTCACTTTTCATTCCAATTCCAAAGAAAGGCAATGCCAAAGAATGCTCAAACTACCGCACAATTGCACTCATCTCACACGCTAGTAAAGTAATCGGACATGACTCAGCGACTGAACTGAACTGAACTGAACTGAGCGACTGAACTGAACTGAAGAATGAAAATATTGGTTGAAATCCACAGAGGGATGGAAGGAAACTACTTCAGTAATATAAAGAAATAATGAAGAAAATAGTTTATTAAGTGTGATTTTCATTTGTGATATTCCATATAAGGGTATTTCTTATCTAAATTTAAATTTAGCCTATAAAGTACTCAGACATTCTTTATTCTTTTAATAACTAGCTTTGGTTGGGAATGTTTGTTAATTTGACATATTTTATTGATTCTACCTTATTTTATTTTGGTGGGTTGCATCATGATACTGAGTCTCTATGATAAGATAATAATTTTTCCTTGGGATATTGTAGTTAGTCCTACTACTACTACTACTAAGTCGCTTCAGTCATGTCCGATTCTGTGCGACCCCATAGACAGCAGCCCACTAGGCTCCCCCATCCCTGGGATTCTCCAGGCAAGAACACTGGAGTGGGTTGCCATTTGTCTTCAGTTAGTAAAGGTAAATTATTTTATAAGAGTAGAGAGATATCAAACCATTTTCTGATATCTATATCATCAACATTTATCTAAAATATTTTCAAATATATAACTTTATTCACTAATCATTGATAAATTTTTCTGCCTATAAAATAGGTGAAGTAACTTTAAAGACAATAAGATTGATATAGATAGATGGAAAAGATAAGTATATTTTGTGGCACAGGAGATGAATAAGAATTTCAAGTCCTGAAATTTAGACAAGATTCATATGAAAGAAAAATACTGCTTCAAACAAAGGAAATGTTACTTTCAAGTGGTCTCTCTCTGTTTCTCCCTCGCTCTCTTTTAGAAAATCTGAAATAATGATTATGGATGACTTAGAAACCTTTATTTTACCAAATATCTAATTTTGTAGGATCAGTCAATCATGTATTTATATAAAATATTATGTTAGGATTTATAATAAGGAACAACTCCAAGTGACACTGTTTTTAAACTGTTCATATCTAGTATTCTTACTTTGTAATATTTTTGGAACTAGTGTTATTTTTGCTAAAATAGTTTTTTTCCTAAATATATAATTTATACAAAATTTTCAACATACGCTTTAAAAAACAGAACTACTTGAGAATAGGGTTTATCCTTTTTATTTTACTCAGAGTCAGGTGTAAAGCCTGACAATTTTCTAAAGAATTTGTTAGTACATAAATAAAAAATAATTGGGAAATTTCCAAGTGGTCATTTTATATGTTAACACTGCCTTATTTTTTTTCTTCTTGGCTTATAGAAATGATCCAGGCCTATATATGAGTTACTTTGGTGAATCAAAGGAAACATTGAATAATGAGTGGTGCAGCTTTGGGACTCGAGATTGTTTTTGTCTTTTTCCTGGCGTTATTCCTACTTCATCGATATGGAGACTTTAAGAAGCAGCATAGACTTGTCATTGTTGGAACACTGCTAGCTTGGTATCTCTGCTTTCTGATTGTGTTTATACTCCCTCTGGATGTTAGTACGGTAAGAGGTGAAACTAATTTTCACAGTTTAAAAGGCAGTTGTAATCAGACAGCATATTTGAGATATGTTTTTAAGATAGCTCAGTTACATAAAAGTTAACTTATATTTTAAGCAAGTGTTAATCATATGAATTTGATCACTAAAAAGCATAGCCAGGAAGGTAATTTTGGGTAAAGAGCTTGGTACATTCCAGTATCCCTTAAGTACTTGGTAACTTTTTGGTTTTAATTTTTAAACCATGCCTTTATTGCTTTAGACAATATACAACCGGTGCAAACATGCTGCTGCAAACTCAAGCCCTCCTGAGGGTAGCAACATGACAGGATTGTATGCAACTGCTACCCCATTCCCAAGGTACTTTCTTCCTTTTAAGAAAAAAATGTTGTAGGGGGCAATTTGTTTAAAAATTGTCAGTTTTAGCATCTGGATTTTATATTTATAACTTTATCCTCATTCTCTACTCACTTCCCTTCATCCTTCTCTAATAGACTTTTCATTACCTATATCCTATTTAAATTTTAATCTTGAATACATTTTAAATATTGATTGGCATTCAAGACCTCTCAGCAGATGCTAATAGAAACTTGGAGAAGACCTGATTGTTTTAGTTCCTTACTAAGAATAGATTTCCAAAAGCTGTTTTTCCTCTCCAGTAAAAAAAAAATGGGGTGTGCATTTTCTTGTTTTCCTAATTTACAAGGTTGTAATGAAGAAAGAGGAGGTTATTCCATACATAGGATATTCCTTTGATATATGTTCATCCTTTAAAAACATGGTTTTAGACTGAGAATAAAGTTCAAATTATCAAAAGGTTATATTGAATTCATATCAGACTTGCCAGTGAAAAACTAATAAATATTGGCTATAGGAAGTGGCAACCCACTCCAGTATCCTTGCCTGGAAAATCTCGTGGATAGAGGAACCTGGTGGATTGCAGTCCATGGGGTCGCAAAGAGTCGGGCACGACTGAGCGACTAACACACATAGCTTTTACCAGTGCCTGAAGCAGTATTATATACTTCTTTATGCAGCTTTTATTTATTTATTTTAAAATCAAAGCTAGATAAGGGTGAATTTTAAATGTAGTAGTTATTCCCTTTTGAAGCACCACTGTGGAGTGTTGGAAGCCCTTGGACTAAAGAATAGCTTTACAATTTAGGAATGCTGACTATTACTGAAAGAATCTATGGTCAGATAAACATGTTTTCAGAAAATTCAAACAGAATTATGTATAGATGCTAGCATCTGTCTCCATAGGACATATGCTGTAGTGACTGATAAGTTAGGGTTCCAGTTTCTAGGACTTAATCACCTGATAACTTTTTTTTCTTGCCACCATAACCAACCCAATGAAGTGAGTGTATATTTTAAAGGTAATCATCTCAAGAGTTTGATTTCATAATGCATTTACTTTTAAAGCTGTCACTTCATTAGTCATTAGTACATTATGTCCTCTTTTTATTCAAAGACTTAAAAAAAATTGAAAATTTAAACGCATTCCTCCTTAAAACAGTTTTGTTCCCTTTGTGTGTTTTTTGACAGTTTTGAATTTTAATTTTCTATAAAATTTTACAAGATAGAATCCATAATTTAAAGCTGAATGTAAGTGAACTTTGCCAACACAAATTAATTGTGCAGTTCATTTAAGTAGCATTTGATTAATTGGTTTTAAATTGTTATTAGCCAACATCCGTGTTTCAAGCCATGGAGTTACATTCCTGATGGAATCATGCCAATTTTTTGGAGGGTAGTATATTGGACTTCACAATTTTTAACATGGTAAGTGGTGGTGAAGGATAAAATTTTTAATATTTTGACTAAAATTTAAAAAGTGATTATTTTTTCAGTGAACTTTCATATTTTAGAACTTATTTATGTCATATTTTCCCCTAAATTTATATGCTTTCTCTCCTCATTCAGATATGTCTTATCTTAAAAGGAATAAAAAATAAATAAACAAGAAATAGAAAACAGAGACAAAAAATTCTCCTTGTCACCATTTCCTCTTCGTTATTGCCTTCTTTCTGGACTTTCTTCAGTTCAGTTTTCTTCAAGTCCCATTATTATGTGAAACTGGTCTCTTGCTAAGGTCATCATTAACCCCTGGTTTTCTGTGTGCTTAGTGCAAACTTCTGAATTTCCTTTAAATGCTCCATTTCTGTGGCCCATTTTCTAAATGTTGGTGTTCCCAAGGGTTCCATCTTTGGTCATCTTGTTATCTGACTCTCCCTGAATAACTGTAATTTATAGCCATAGTTTCTTTAACCTGTGATGCATTCCAAATCTTTTTTTTTTCTACCCAATATAGCTTTGTCTTTCTGCTGTGCTCCAGACTCATTCATACTTTTTCCACTGCCTGTTGAGCATTTTATAATAGATATAATACAAGTAAACTGGAGGTGGAGAACATGGCAAGAGAAAAATCACACAGCAGAGTGTAGCATGCCTGTAACATGCACAATGAACTCACCTAGTTCTTCAACATTGCCAAACTTTGACCCTTTGAGTTTCTCATCTGTTTACTCTTCATTCTCCACAACAAATCTTTCCAGTTACTGCAAATCTCAGCAGTGATTGTGATGCTCTCTCTTACATCCTAGAAACAGCCACCTTCTCTCCTTGCAGATGATTTACTTTCTGCCATCCAGTGAAAAACGAATCGTCAGATGGCACCTCTTTTCAGCTTCTCACCAACAAACCTATCTACCTATCCTTTCTTTCCTTCCCTCCAAGAATGTAAGAGTCATTCTTAAAGTTAATCCCTCTTCCTGAAATAATGGACCTATCTCCTTCAGCTCTTGTTAGAAAACTCAAGTCAGAGCCCTTTCCAACTTTCTGTCTTCCCCTCGATGATCTACTCATCACTGCTGTATTTTTTTAGAGAGACTTTTTAAAAAGTATAAATTAGTACAGAAAATCCCACAGACTGTATTTAGTTTGACTTTTCTTCAAAGTGAATACACCCATATAATGAGCACTCAGATTGTGATATAGAACATTAATAATATCCCCAGGAGCTTCCCACATACCTCTCTCCCAGTCATTACTCTCCCCAAAGGTAACACATGATTCTGACTTCTGTTACCATAGATTAGTTTTGCCTGCTTTTTCAGCTTTATAAATATGGACTTACACAGTATGTACCTTTTTGCTTCTCTTTTGGCTCATATAATTTGGAAGATTCTTCTGTGTTGTATGTCTCAGTATTCTTTTTTTTTTTAATTTCTGTAAAGGTTTCTACTTTTTGAATATACCATAGTTTATCCTACATAGCCAAACTTCTAGAATTGTCTGCATTTTGTGTCTCCATTTGCTCACTGCTTATTTTTTCCACAACCCACTGGACCCTGTTTTCCTGTTCTCCCTTCTCCACTTACACATACAGGCTTTTAATTTATTGACTTCTTGGCAGCCTTTGATTTTACTGTTTCCTCTTCCACTTTCAAGTGCTTTCTTCTTCATGTACTTCTTTGTTGTCTTCCATAATTCTTGACTGTTCCCTCAGTCTCCTTTGTTGGCTTTTTCTTCTGTTTGTCTGCCTTTCATTTAAAAGTTGATATTTTTGAGGTGTCAGTCTCAGATCTTTCCTTCTCATTCATTCTATGTATATACACTCTTCCAGATCTCATCTACTGATGTTATTTCAGTACCATTAATATGATGATGACTCCAAATCTATCTGTATTTCTGCTCTTTCTCTTGAGTTCTGAAGCTGGATGGCCAGCTACTTCCTGTGCAGCTCCTTTAGGTTGTCTCCAGGACACTTTCCCCTGACATTTGAGCTTCCCTGGTGGCTCAGGCAGTTGGTAAATAGTCTACCTGTGATGCAGGAGACCCAGATTCAACCCCTGAGTCAGGAAGATCCTCTGAAGAAGGAAATGGCAACCCACTCCATTATCTTTGCCTGGGAAAGCCCGTGGACAGAGGAGCCTGGCGGGCTACAGTCCATGGTGTTCCCAGAGTCAAACCACTGAGGGACTAGACCTACCTATACTTCAGAATCAGTATACTGACAGCCACCCTTCTCTCCTGCTTCTTAGCACACCACCACCCCTTACCCATTCTAAATAGTTACAGTTTTGTTCCATTTAAGCACATTCTCCATGTTGAACCCATATCAGTCCATAGAAAACAAAAGTTTGGTCGTGTCTCCCTTCAGTTAAAGAAAATAATTCCTCACTATTCTTTGGATGTAACCTAAATAATTCAAAAAAGCTTTAAAGGCCTTTTTCAGATTCCCTGTAAGTCAGAGAGTACTGTTGTACTCTCTGTTGATCATTGTTTTTGCTCCCAGAAATATGCTTTTCTCTCCCCAGAATTTAATGTTAGAAAATATTCAGACCTCTCTTATAGTTTGGTTCAGTGTTATTACTCAAAATCATATTGATTCATGAGAAGAACCACACATTAAAATTGAGATTTAGATGTTTCCAGTATTTTGAAATTATACAGACATCTCAAGTGTTTTTTAATCATATTTTTTCTAATCATCCAGGATTCTGTTACCTTTCATGCAGTCATATGCAAGATCAGGAGGGTTTTCCATCACTGGGAAGATCAAAACTGCACTAATTGAGAATGCAATCTATTATGGCACCTATTTGCTGATTTTTGGAGCATTTTTAATTTATGTAGCTGTCAACCCACACTTGCACCTAGAATGGTAAGATAAACCATGTTCTTAACATTGTTTCTTTGTACATTTGCATTTTTTAAAATGAAATTTTATTTCATGTACAAGTAAACATTTCATTGGAAAACCTACCATGACATGTTTTATGGGTTCCCCCAAAATAATATCATCAGAATCCATATTACTGAGAAGGAAAATATAGAATAACTTCTTTGAATATACATATTAGACAAAGAACTGATGTTTTATCAAAGAGCTATGTTAAAGTATTAACTCTCATGATTTTTTCATAGACTTTAAAGTTTTGTGTATGACTAAATACCTAGATTTATTTTTCATTGTAAGTTGTGAATATTTTCTTTTGTTCTGATTATAATATGAGGGCCTGTTTCTCTTTAACTTTAGATTTGTCATTCAGATAAAGTTGAAATCTGTGTTATACTTGTAATGTGTTATGATATATGTGAAGAGTCATATCTGAAAAGTTTAGGAATAGAGTAGTAGTGATTATCCTTACTGTTGGATTCTTGAGATTTGTGTGTGTCTGCTTCAAAACAAAATTTTTTCAGGCTTAAAATTTTTTTCAGTTTTCTCTTGGTTAATATGAAATGAGAAAGTGCCTAATTAAAAATGTATTTTCTTCAGGATAATTTTTGCCATAAATTTTCCTAAGATGATAATTTTAACTAATAGAAGCAGTGTTTGCTGTGTCTATTTCTGCAGTCACACTCTTAACTTTTCATTACAACACAGATTATCTACTGTTACTAAAAGAGGAGCTGAGATTTGAAGGTTGAAA
This sequence comes from Oreotragus oreotragus, assembly GCA_006410675.1. Classification (NCBI taxonomy): domain Eukaryota; kingdom Metazoa; phylum Chordata; class Mammalia; order Artiodactyla; family Bovidae; genus Oreotragus; species Oreotragus oreotragus. The sequence continues at coordinate 108,057 of SJYX01011627.1, forward strand.
CTTTTCATATAACATTGGATGTATATTGTAGGGCAGTTGTTTTCTGAAAAACCCTTTAACACTAGTTAGTTTCATTTTATGTTTTTGTTAGAAAAATTTATCACAGCTATCTGCTTATGTTTTCCCTTTCTAAGGAACCAGCTTCAGACAATTGGGATAGCAGCTGCAAATACATGGGGTCTGTTTCTTCTTGTGTTGTTGTTGGGGTATGGCTTGGTAGAAATTCCTCGGTCATACTGGAATGGCGCAAAAAGAGGTTATCTACTCATGAAAACTTATTTTAAGGCAGCCAAATTGATGACAGAGAAAGCAGATGCAGAAGAGACTTTAGAAGATGTTATGGAGGTAAGCAAGTTTAAATCCTGGAGTCAGTAGTCATCAAGTTTTAAGTATCACTTTTTGTATACACTGTTGGTTTTGTTGGTGATGGTGGTGTTAACAGCATACTGGTGGACTTTAGACTGAAAAATTGGTGATGTGTAATTCTAAAGAATTTCTCACCCATTCAGATGACTCATTGGGAGTTCAACTTCGTAAGATATCATCTCCATCTTCTAACTGACAAAGATGTAGGGTGAATGTATTTAACAGTGCAGGCTTATGCTTGTTATCCTGGGGTAACTTTTAATAGTTAAAAGTTGAGACTCAAAAAGTGGTCAGAGTTAGATGATAAGTTACATAGTTACCATGACATAGTAGAAATGAAAATTGCTATTAAAGGTGGGGCTTCTTCCTGAATGTTTGACCCAAAGTAATCCCACCAAGTCTGGAAACCTCTTTAGAGAACAATATTCATGGAAATTTGTATGCCTCAGTTTTGTTTCCTGTCTATAATCTTAATAAGGTACTTCATTTTGCTCACTTGTAATATGCATATAATTTGAACAAATCTCATAGTTATTAAAAGTGTAAATTTTAATAATATACACGCAAAATACAACAAAGTGCAAAATTTTGCTGTTTAATAATTTAGTCGATTTTAAAAAAGAATGTAGTCACCTCAGATTTTGCTCTTCTGTGAAAATATGCTATTCTAATAATGTTATCTTCAGCTTAAAACCTTATACTAAAGGCTTTCATTCATGTTAGAGTAGTCTCCAAGATACTGTAATGTGGCCAATCAAAAAATGATTTGACCCATGTCAAAATCTCAAGCCTTATCTCAAGCCCCTAAAGTCTTCTAACACTGGTCAACTTTGGTTCCTCAAACTTATTAATGATGATGATAATAGCAAACATGTAGGCAAACAAATATATAGACTTATAGACGTATTTGCCTATGCCTTTCTAAGCACTTTATGTATATTAATACATTCAGTTCTCAAAACAGCCTTATAAGGGAGGTTTTTTGTCCTTATTTCTCTAAAGGAAAGTGAGACACAGAGAGGGTAAGTTTCCCATATTCACACAGTTACCAAGTGATGGAGCCAGGCAGCCTGACTCTAGTTCGTACTTTTATAGGGACAGGCCCTTTTCTGTAAAGGGCCAGATAGTAACTATTTTAGGCTTTCTGTGCCATATACTCTCTGTTGCAACTGCTTTACTGGCTGCTTTAGTATGAAAGCAGCCATACCCAATATGAGTGAGTAGTGGATGTGTTCGGGGGAAGGCAATGGCACCCCACCCCAGTACTCTTGCCTGGAAAATCCAATGGACGGAGGAGCCTGGTGGGCTGCAGTCCATGGGGTCGCTAACAGTCGGACACGACTGAGCAACTTCCCTTTCACTTTTCACTATCATGCATTGGAGGAGGAAATGGCAACCCACTCCAGTGTTCTTGCCTGGAGAATCCTAGGGACGGGGTAGCCCGGTGGGCTGCCGTCTCTGGGGTCACACAGGGTCGGACACAACTGAAGCAACTCAGCAGCAGCAGCAGCAGCAGCAGTGGATGTGTTCAGATAGGAACAGATGGTGGGCTGGATTGGATCTGGTTTGCCGACCCCTACTCTTAAACATTGTGTTCATTGCTTTCTTTGTTCTGTTTTTGAGTGTGGTGTTCCCAGATTCTTGGAACCCTCTTTTCTCCATTCACTTTCGCTAATTCCTACTTCATTTTCAGTTCTCAATACAAGTGAAAATTCTTCAGGGAAGCCTTCTCTGGTAGTTTCCTGGGGCTGCCATAACAATGTACAATGAACTAGGTGGTTTAAACAACAGAAACTTTTTGTCTCAGAGGTCTGGGGGCTAAAGTCTAAGATCAAGGTGTCAGCATGGTTGGTTACTTTAGAGGGCTATAGGGAAATTTGTACCATATCTCCTGTCTTCTGATAGTTAACTGACAATCTTTGATGTTCCTTAGCTTGTAGATCTCTGTCTTCATATTCACATGATATTCTCCCTGTGTGCCTATGTGAGTCCAAATTTCCTCTGTTTATAAGGACACCAGTAAGATTAGGGACCCACCCCATTCCAGTAAGCCTTTTCTTAATTTAACCAGTTAAAGCTGTGAAAGCCCTATTCCCAGATAAGATGACATTATGAAGTACTGGGTGTTAAGACAACATGGTTTTTGGGGGAACAGAGTTCCAACCCATAACACCTCCCTTGGTTCTCTAAATTCTTAGATACTCAGCAACCATTTTTAAGTGAACAAAAGAATGCATACTGATGAATACTGATTCTTTGATTGTGGTTGAAAATTTTTATGTTGACTTTTCAGCATTTATTTATAAAATGTTGATAACTGTAGCATTCCTTAGGCATATGATGGATATTATTATATTTTTCAAAAGAAATTAATTTATATTTGGTAATTTTTATGCTTGATATATTTGAAAAATTTTAACTGAAGATTTGAATTTTTTTTACAAAATTTGAAAATTTATATTTGATAATAAAATAATTGAAAGATCATTTGATAGCATTCCCCTCAAAAGTTGATATTAAAATTCAGGTCTTTCATATTTAAGGAATATAGATTTCACAAGTTTATTCAAAATTCCTTCACCAAGTATAAATTAAATGCAGTTTATTATTCTAGATCTGTGAACTGGGTGGTTTAAACAACAGAAATTTGGGGAGGAACCTTCAGTATCTTAATAAAGATAGATTTTGTTACTGTTGTTTTTATGTAGGAGTCCTGTACTTAAAAACAGGCTGTGGTAAATTAAGGATTGGAATTGATGCCTTCTTTGCTATTTTAGTATAGGTTTAAGGTGTGAAGGATTTAAAACATTTTAGATAAGAGAAAATTTTCCATGTGAATAAGAAAGCACTTTTTAAATTGAATATATCGGATATAAGTTCAGTTTAGTTCAGTCGCTCAGTCGTGTCCAACTCTTTGCAATCCCATGAACTGCAGCACGCCAGGCCTCCTTGTCCATCACCAACTCCCGGAGTTCACCCAAACCCATGTCCATTGAGTTGGTGATGCCATCCAACCATCTCATCCTCTTGTTGGCCCCTTCTCCTCCTGCCCTCAGTCTTTCCCAGCATCAGGATCTTTTCAAATGAGTCAGTTCTTCGCATCAGGTGGCCAAAGTATTGGAGTTTCAGCTTTAGTATTAGTCCTTCCAATGAATATTCAGCACTGATTTCCTTTAGGATGAACTGGTTGGATCTCCTTGCAGTCCAAGGGACTCGTTCAAAAGCATCAATTCTTCGGCGCTCAGCTTTCTTTATAGTCCAACTCTCACATCCATACATGACTACTGGAAACTCTCACATCCATACATGACTACTGGAAACTCTCACATCCATACATGACTACTGGAAAAACCATAGCCTTGACTAGATGCACCTTTGTTGACCGTTGTCTCTGCTTTTCAATATGCTGTCTAGGTTGGTCATAACTTTCCATCCAAGGAATAAGTGTCTTTTAATTTCATGGCTGCAATCACCATCTGCAGTGATTTTGGAGCCCAGCAAAATAAAGTCAGCCACTGTTTCCCCATCTATTTCCCATGAAGTGATGAGACCAGATGCCATGATCTTAGTTTTGTGACTGTTGAGCTTTAAGCCAACATTTTCACTCTCCTCTTTCACCTTCATCAAGAGGCTTTTTAAATTTAAGTTGTACATAGTGTTAATTTGATCCATTTTTATATCGTAAGAGACACTCTTTTCTTAATGGTTGTTTTGCAAATAGCAGGAAGTTCCCCAAAATAAAAGAACTCTGTACCTTTTACCCACCCCCCCCAAATTGATCAGATATGGATTTCTTTGTCCATGTATTTTAAGGGAATTTGGGGTCCTCCTGTTTTCTGAATGTCTGAAAATTTATAAACTTGGGGAGAAAATTTTTTTATCATTTAATAAATACCTAATATCTTCCTGCCATCTGAAGTGCTATGTGGAACTAGCTATTAGGATACTAACTGTCTAGAGAACAAAACTGTACAGTTCCTCACAGTTATGGCAAATGTAGTGTAAATGATGCATGCTCTAGTGTTGAGAAGTTTCGCTTCAGAGTAGCGACTGGTGGAGGAGATGAAATGGAGGAAGTGAAATATGACCTGGGCCTTGAAGGAAGTATAGAATTTTCATAGCTGACAGCATTCTGCTCAGATATCAGGAGATTTTTAAAGCAAACTAATTAAGCATAAGGTAAAATATAAAGTTTGTAAAGTTTGAAAGATATACAGCCTGGGAGGGCCTTGAAAGTCAGACTGAAGTCCAGACTATATTTTGAAAGCAGTGAGGAATCATTGACACCTTGTATATGGTTTAGGATAACCAATCAGATGGAGTTTTGCAGAATAAAGCATGGAATGAGACTATTGATAACTTAGTTTGAGAGAAAACTTGAAATACACTGGTTTTGAATGCATCTTTTAACAGATCACAGTCATCTTTTTAGGGGGTAATTATTAATTATATTTTTCAGCTATCCATAAAATATCCCAAATATGTTTTATAAAAACCAGTTTAGTGTTTAATGATATGTTTTCCATGGAGTGAATTATGTATATCTTGTGTGTCTGTTTCTTTTCTTTGAACCATTAATAAAACTTACAAGCTATGTCAAATCATTCAAAAGAAATGTTTGCTAGATGGCCAGAGGTCACCTCTACCTGCTGTCATTTTTTGAGGCAGATGATTTTGGTGAGGGAAAAACAGCTACTTATTTCCACTGAAAATTGCCTTTTAGTCTGATTTGATGTATTTTGTCTGGTGAAGAGTTGACTATAATGACACAGTAATGACAGAGTTCAAATTATGTTGAGTTGACTATAATGATACAATAATGACAGAATTCAAATTATGTTTTTTTATATGAAGAAAAGAAGCTACTATTTCAAATACTTTCTGTATTTTATGAAAATTATGAACTTTGAAGGAATTTAAACTCATAAGGTATAGCCAATATAAATATTTTATACTTAAACTTAACTTTTGTATAATAAGCTATTATTATAGCTAAAGAATTTAGAGGAAAAATACTTTCATTAATGAAATAAAAACAGACTATAGTTTATATTTAAAGTTATGATAACAAGTCAACAGAACTTTAAGGTAGCTTAGAATAGAAAATTGTAATGATTACTTCGAGCACCTTTTAGAAAGCCAAATCTTTTCATTCTGTTTTTAGGCCTGTTCATTGACCTCAAAATGAACTGCTGCTAAGACCTTCTGGAGTACTTTGCTCTTACTCTTCAACCTGATCAAGCAGTACTCAGACCATTACTCTCCTTACCTGTTAGTCACTGGATTTATTTCACTTTCCTGAAATTTCTTGTTCTCTTCTGCTTGGAGACTTTTGTACATGCTGTCCCTCTGTCTGGAATATTCTTACTCTTTCCTTTGGTTGGCTGACTCCTATCCTCAGTTTAGCTTTTTATCTCAGTTTAAATAATCAGTTCATCAGAAAATTTTCCATGTTAGATTATAGAATAGTTTTCACACCATTTCTGTTTGAATCATACCTGTTTTCTTCACTCAGCTAAGCTCTTTGACAGGAGCAATGTCTATTGGTACAGATTATTCATGGGTCTGCGTAAATTTTGGTGGATATTGCTAAGTTATTTTCCAAATAGGTTATTTGACATTTTATTGTATATAAGAGGCCTTTCCCTCTACAATCTTACCTCATTACAAAATAGCAATTTTTTATAATTTTTCAAGAAAACTGTCCTTATTTTTAAAACTTGTATTTTTTTTAGTGAGATTGAATATTTTTTCCAGTTATTTATTGGCTAGTGGCATTTCCTCTATAGCGTCCCATTTTTCTGTTGATTTTTTAAAACGCTTCATATATTAAGGATAATACTTTTTTCCATATATATTTTATTTTTTCACAGCTTTGTCTGTACACGCTTTGGTTTCTCTGTCTCGTTTTACATCCCTTAAGGCCATTCTCTGCCCTATAATCAGAATGTTCTTTTTAATATCCTGGTTGGTTCACTCTTGCCTCCCAGCCTTTGAACATACTGTTTCTTCTTCCTAGAAAAGTGGTTCCAACTTTTAAAAAATTTCCTGTAGTATTATAGGATATTGCGATTCTTTGAGAACTAGTGCTTCTAAAGATTCCCTTGTCTAATGCCTTCATGCCTTTCTTACTCTTTAAATTGTTTATTTAATTATCTCATCACCACACTGTAATCTTAGTGAAAGACTTACAACACCATGTCTTCCCACTCCACCCTCCAGTATGGATTGTGGTGACCTTTCACCTAGGACAGTGCTGACATATAATGTACTCTTAATCTTAAAAATGTGGAATGAATCATTAGTTGTGACTGCTGAAAGTACTCTGTTGTTGGAAAGGAGCAGGTGCTTTGTGATATTTTTAGCCTGTTCTGCTTCTTCTGGTTTCTTTGCTGCATTTTGGATAATGAGATAATTGAGCTTGAGGAGCAAGGTGGAAGAACAAAGTCTTGTTCTTTTAGAATCACAAAGTTTGACAGATAGTTCTTGAGTTTTTCTAATGCATATTCATCTTTGTATACCAAATGATAAGGCAGTAAACTTAGAAATTTATAGAAAGTGTGAGGGTGTAGATAAATTTGTTCTGTAATTTTATATTTTCATTTTTGTTATTAAGAACTTTTATTCAGAGATTGAACTCTGAGTTTTATATGCTGAGTAATTTAGGTTGTTACTAAACTTGTGAGAATATATATAATACCTAGAGCATCCTGATTTGAAACACCTAATCTATAGAAATGGAAATATTTTTATTTCTCTTACTGTTCTTATAGGAAGTTCGTAAAGTGAATGAGAGCATCAAGTATAACCACCCACTGAGAAAATGTGTTGACACAATACTTAAAAAGGTAATTAAATAATATTCTCATCTACTTTTTTTGAAATATAAATCTACATAATTAATATTATTATAAAAGCATCAGAAAAGTATACAAACAGCGTATGATTGACGTCTTCCAGCCTTTTCCATTTTTATGTTAACAGTAAATTAATAGTAATTTGTACATAAAGTTTGTTCATTATTATATATTTAACATTATTTATTGGCAGTATTTTCCAATGAAATGTGGCTATAGAGATTATGTTAAATAATGTAAAATTATTGCTGTGACACAGTGACGGAGATGGATGTTTATAGGTTGTAAAAATGTCATTAAATGTAGTCACTAAAGGCATATCTTCTGTAAGAAACTAAACTAAATTCTCAGTAATCACTTTTAAGCAGCTTTGTACATGTCATTTTATAAGCATTTTTCATAAAATAAATGATACTGTAAGATATTTCATATAGATATTGAAAAAGAAACTATACAATTAAGATTTTGATGCCTTAGTGTTGAATTGGAGGTATTCATATACTTCCAAAAATGATCATTCCATAAATGAGTTTCCCAGTTATCTTCTCAGCAACCATAGAACCAATGAACTATTCCTTTTCCTATGTTTATTTTTAAAGACTTATATGTAAGTCTTTTTAAAATTCAAGTAGCATTGATTTATGACATATTTTAAGTTTTGTGTGTACATTATATTTCTACTTCTTTATACCCTATACCATCCTCAACACCAAAATTTATTTTCCATCAGTTACCCATACAGTAGAACTCCTTTACCCATTTTACCCTATCCTTATTACTACTTTTTTCTCTGTATCAGTGTTTGTTTTTATTTAGTTTGCTTTATTCATTTATTTTGTTTTGTTTATTAGTTTTTTATACTCCACATATGAGTTAAATCATATAGTGTTTTTCTTTATCTGACTTATTTCACTTAGCATAATACCCTCCAGGTCTATCTGTGTTGCAAATGGCAAGATTTTACCCTTTTTGATGGCTGAGTAGTATTCCACTGTGTGTGTGCATGCGTGTGTGTGTATGTACACATATACCACATCTTCTTTATCTATTCATTCATTGATGGGCACTTAGGTTGTTTCTTGGCTATTGTAAATAATGCTGCAGTGATCCTAAGGTTAAAGATATCTTTTAGGATTACTATTTTCTTATTCTTTAGATAAAATCCCAGAGGTGAGATAGTTAGATCATATGGTAGTTCTATTCTTAATTTTTTGAGGATTCACCATACTATCTTCCATAGTGGCCTGCATCCATTTACATTCTCACCAGTCGTGTGTGAGGGTTCCATTTTCTCCACACCTTCACCAACACTTGTTATTTCTTATTTTGATAATAGCTGTTTTGATGATTTGCATTTCTCTAATAATTAGTGATGTTGAACATCTTTTCAAGTACTTATTGGCCACCTGTATGTCTTCTTTGGGAAATATCCATTTAGCTTCTCTGCCCATTTTTCAATCAGATTATTCATTGTCGAATTGTATGAGTTCTTTATATATTTTGTCTGCTGCTGCTGCTGCTGCTAAGTCGCTTCAGCCGTGTCCGACTCTGTGCAACCCCATAAATGGCAGCCCACTAGGCTCCTCTGTCTCTGGGATTCTCCAGGCAAGAATACTGGAGTTGGTTGCCATTTCCTTCTCCAATGCGTGAGAGCAAAAAGTGAACGTGAAATTGCTCAGTCATGCCCGACTCTTAGCGACCCCATGGACTGCAGCCTACCAGGCTCCTCCATCCATGGGATTTTCCAGGCAAGAGTACTGGAGTGGGGTGCCATTGCCTTCTCCATATATATTCATCTCTTATTGGATATATTGTTTGAAATTCTTCTCTCATTTGGTAGGTTGTCTTCTCACTGTATTGATGGTTTCCCTTGCTATATAAAAGCTTTTTAGTTTGATGTAATCATATTTGTTTATTTTTGCTTCTGCTTCCGATGCCTGAGGAGACATATCTAGAAAGATATTTGCTAAGAGTGATATCAGAGAGCATCCTGCCTGTATTCTGGGATTTTTATGATTTCAGGTCTTACATTCAAGTTTTTAATCGATTTGGGGTTGAGTTTTATATATGGTGTGCAATTGTGGTCTAGTTTCATTTTTTATTTTATTTTATTTTTTGCATGTGGCTATTCAGTTCTTTTCCTGTGTTTTAAATCTGTCATACTAATCATTAGCTAGTGTGTCTTTTGACTAAGATGACAGTCATGGGAATCAATTCTCTAATCATTTCTCTTACATTTGCTATCTTTTGAGATCTATTTATGGAGGTTAACTAACTTGCCCAAGTTCATAGGTGTATTAAATTACTAATAGGGTAGGTGACTCCACCTCTGGAAGATATTTGCAGGAAAATTAGATATGCTTAAGAATGAAAGATTCTTAACAAAAATAAATTTTTAAATCTTTTTTCAAATAAAATTTCTAAAAATCCACTTCTTCCTTTTAGTGCCCTATAGAGTATCAGGAAAAAATGGGCAGGAACATGGATGATTATGAAGATTTTGATGAAAAGCATAATACCTACCCAAGTGAAAAAAGTCTGGTAAAACTACATAAACAGGTAACTTTATATAGCCTTTTTACCTTCTGATGATTTTAGTTAGATTTACTGCCCACAAAAAAGGAGTTTTGAGTGAATGTATATCGGAAACTTCCTTTGATCATGTCCTTATCATTATTCTTGGAAGTGCTTTAACTTCCTGTTTCTTGACAGGAGTACTTTTGGCATTTGGGGAGGAGAATTATTCACTGAGCAAACTGTTACATGTATTACAGAATATTAACATCCTCAGCCCCACCCAGTAAATGCCATTAGCACTTCCCTGTTGTTGTGACAACCAAAACATGCTCGTTAGTGGGGAGTTGAATCACTGTTGTTTCAGAACACTGACAGGTATACCCCCTGCTGTCTTTTTTAGGTGATTTATTCAGTTCAGAGACATCGTCGAACTCAAGTACAATGGCAGATTCTTTTGGAACAAGCATTTTATTTAGAAGATGTAGCAAAAAATGAAACAAGTGCTACTTGTCAGTTTGTTCATACCTTTCAATCGCCAGAGCCAGAAAATAGATTTATTCAATATTTTTATAATCCTACAGTTGGTATGTAATTTTTGATATACATTTCAAAGTTTGATGCTGATAATTTTCCTAATGGAAAGTGTATATTTTCACCAATGCAGAGTTGAATTATAATTGTGTTTTTTGACTTATACCAATTTGAGTTTGATGTTTCCTCATGATCAGATGCAGGTTCTGCATTTTTGGCAGGAATACCTCAGCAGTGATGTTGTGTTCTTCTCAGAGCAGGAGGCCCATAATATCAGTTTGTTCTGTTACTGGTGATCATTTGTTTAGGACGGTGTCTGCTTGTTTCCACCAGTATGTCTGTTTGCAGTTATGTATCTTGTGTGGAGGAATTTTGAAACACTGTAAATACACTGTTGCTTCTTTATGGTTTTCCTAATCATTTTTTTCTTTTTATCTTACAGAGTGGTACTGGGAATGTCTTTTGCGACCCTGGTTTTATCGGGTACTTGCTGTGGTGTTGTCCATATTCTCCGTGATAGTTGTGTGGTCAGAGTGCACATTCTTTAGCACTAGACCTGTCTTATCCCTCTTTGCAGTCTTCATACAGCTGGCTGAAAAAACATACAATTATATTTATATCGAGGTCAGTTTATTTTATATGTGTCATAAATAAATGCCAGTTGTGGTTTAAGTTTAATCCTTAACTGTTGTATCTTTTCTCCACATATTTCTTCTAGTAATAATGAAAGCAGTGAAGTTCCCCACAGTGTTATTATTCAAATTTACAAAAATGAGCTTCATTATTTTACCCAGACTATAAAAACTAAAAACTGTATTTGAAGAGAGATGAAAAGATGCGAAATAGTGTATAATATTTTTATGAGACTATTTTGATCCATCCACTTTATGCCAGTGAAGGAGATCAGCCCTGGGATTTCTTTGGAAGGAATGATGCTAAAGCTGAAACTCCAGTGCTTTGGCCACCTCATGCAAAGGGTTGACTCATTGGGAAAGACTGATGCTGGGAGGGAGTGCGGGCAGGAGAAGGGGACGACAGAGGATGAGATGGCTGGATGGCATCACTGACTCGATGGATGTGAATCTGAGTGAACTTCGGGAGTTGGTGATGGACAGGGAGGCCTGGCATGCTGCACCTCAGGGGGTTGCAAAGAGTAGGACACGACTGAGCGACTGAACTGAACTGATGCCAGTGAAGCTAGATAAATTATAGTCTTCATGTGAAGAGTTGCCAAAGGAATGAGAGAACAGGCTCACTTCAGGGGGTAGATTTGAAACTTACGGATAGGACATGGGACTGATTAAGATCTAGATTTTTTTGTCATAATTTCATTTTCTTAGGTGGTTAAAAAGCTGCTATTACTGTGTTTAAATTTTAGAATGTCAATAAATGTTAGTTGGAATGAAAAGATAATGCTTATAATAGTATATAAAGTACTGAAGTCAGTTAGTCTGAAACTGGGTTTTTGTTTTGTTTTTTCAGATTGCTTGCTTTCTTTCCATCTTCTTCCTCAGTATCTGTGTTTATTCTACTGTGTTCAGGATTCGTGTATTTAACTATTACTACCTGGCTTCACATCACCAGACTGATGCTTACAGCCTTCTTTTCAGTGGCATGTAAGTAGACTGTGTTTAGAAACAAGGAAAATGTTTCCATTACATGTCTCTTTTATTTCTTGTTGGTTATGGCTTTTTTACCAACACCTATATTTTTATGAGCTAGTAGCTTAATGCTTGTTGATTGCTAGCTAAATCCTGCTTGAAGTTTAGAGTTAAAATAGATATGCCAGACTAGGAAGGAAAAGGGCATAGTGTGTCTTAATTTACCAATTAGAAGTCAATAAATAGGTTAGTAATAATAGAAACATTTGAGATTTTAGAGACTTAAGTCTAGGAAGTATTCTGAGAATCAGAAAAATTCAGTGGTCTCACACTGAATTGTAGAGGACTAAGAAGACCAAAAGAATGATTTTTGCTAAGAGATTTAGCAGAATTTTAGAGAGATGGCTCCAGCTTGGGCTAAATTGCACAATCTATTGTTTGTCCATATTATTAAACTAGTTATATTAGGTTTTTAGGGCTGGACTTTGGGAACTTCAAGAGGAATCAATATCTGAAGTATCTCTAAGACTTTTTTTTAACCTATTTTCCCCAAATAATTATAGATTCAAAGGAAGTTGCAAATACAATACAGAATCTTGGTAACCTTCACCCAGCCTCCCCCAGTGGAGACATTTTATACTGCTGTTGTACAATATCAAAAGCAAAAAATGTACACAGACACATTACTGTTAACTAGACCACAACAGACTTTATTAGTTCTCACTATTTTTTATACTTTATTCATTTGTGTGTGTGTGTGTGTGTGTGTGTGTATGTGTAGATTCCTGTAACCACCACCATAATCAAAATACAGAACTATTCTGTCACCACAAAATAACTCCTCATCACCTCTTTATATTCATACCCTCTCTTCATTTTCATCTCTTCCTGTTCTCCAGCTCCTTGTTTTGTAGGGTTCTCTTTTTATCTGGTCACAACTCTCCAGAAAGTAGGCATAGAAGGAACATACCTCAACAAAATAAAGGCCATATATGACAAACCTACAGCAAACATTATCCTCAGTGGTAAACAACTGAAAGCATTTCTTCTAAACTCAGGAACAAGACAAGGGTGCCCACTTTTACCACTGTTATTCAACATAGTTTTGGAAGTCCTTGCCATCACAATCAGGGAAGAAGAAGAAGAAATGGAATCCAGATTGGAAAAGAAGTAAAACCCTCACTGTTTGCAAATGACATGATTCTCTACATAGAACACCCTAAAGATGCCACCAGAAAATTACTAGAGCTAATCAATGAATATAGTAAAATTGCAGGATATAAATTAATACACAGAAATCCCTTGGATTCCTATATACTAACAATAAAAAATTAGAAAAAGAAATTAAGGAAACAATCCCATTCACCACTGCAATAAAAAGAATAAAATACTTAGGAATAAATCTACCTAAAGAGACAAAAGATATGGCATCACCGACTCAATGGACATGAGTTTGAGCAAGCTCCGGGAGTTGGTGATGGACAGGGAGGCCTAGCGTGCTACAGTCCATGGAGCCGCAAAGAGTCGGACATGACTGAGCGACTGAACTGAACTGAACTTGTTATTTCTATCTGGAAGTATAAACAGGAGGCTGGTTGCAAAAAGATGAGTTCTAGCCTGGAACTCATCTGTTCTCCTGCTTCAGGATAGAGTAGAGGGTAGAGGGAAGATTTCTTTTCCAGGGGAGAAGAGCTTTGAGTGCCCTTAGGGCAAAAGATAGGAAGAGATGGAAGAAGAAAGAGAGAAAGGATGTAATGGGGCAGGGGGCAGAGGAAATATTTAGTGAAGAGCTGGAAATGGTTTGGGCAACTCTGCCGAAGAGACTAGTTCTTCTTTGAGGGAGTTTGCAAGGGAATTCTGAAAATTTCACCTTTCACCCATTATTAAAAAACTCATTCACTTTCTACCCTTGCTATACTCGGGTGTGGCTGTGAGGGAACACGGAGTATTAGAGTGTTCTCCTTGACAGGTGGTAGATACCCAATCTAAAGCAGCTTAAGTAAAAAGAGAAATGTCACTCCCTCATGTGCTGGGGATTGAAATGGGTAAGTCTTACCTCGGGCACCATAGAATCCAGGAATCATTTCCCTTCTCTCTTTCCCTGTCCCCCTCTCCTTTCCTCCTTCCCTTCCCCCCTCCTTCCTTCTCTCTTTCTGTCATCAGTGCTTGCCTTCAGTCTTAGCCAGGATAGCCACTGGCAGCCTCACACCTTCATAAGTACTATTGCCTAACCCTGCAGAGAAAGAGAAGGGCTAGTCTAGAGGAGACAAGGGAGAAGCTTCCCAGGGGAAGAGCAGGCATGAAGGCCTAAAGGCAGAAAATATGTTGATGTAGCTAAAGGTGAGAAAGGAAGCTGGACTGAAGCAGCTAAGAGGAGAAAGAGGACGGCTTTAGAAGATGAGGTTGAAGAAGTAGATGAGGGCAGGTCGTGAACAACCTTGAAGTCCCCCAGAAGGAATTTGGATTGCATTGAGAAAAATCAGTACAATGGGAAACCACTAAAGGTTTTAAGCAGGGAAGTGGCATAATCTGATTTACCTTAAGAGATCAACCAGGCACCATGGTTCTAGACCTGGGATGAGGAAAGGTAGGGTGAAGCAATATTATTCCCTCCCACTCCCCCAACTTGGGGACATTTGGAAGTAACTAGAGACACTTACTTGGGATGGTACTGGACAGAGACTAGGGATGCTAAACATTTTGAAATGGACAGGACATTCCCAACAATGAAGTCCTAACAATGAACGAAGATTAATTAATGCCCTCAAAAGCCAATAGCATTCATGTTACATTGTTATTTGCTATAGGAAAAATGGGTTGTGTCTGGGAAAGAGTAGCCATGGGATAGGAAGTGACTGGAGCTTTCTAGGGGAGAGATGTGTACCTTAGTCTAAGGTTGTGAGCAGAAGATGTGGTTGAAAAATAGGAATGTTGATGCTTTTGAACTGTGGTGTTGGAGAAGACTCCTGAGAATCCCTTGGACTGCAACGAGATCCAACCAGTCCATTCTGAAGGAGATCAGCCCTGGGATTTCTTTGGAAGGAATGATGCTAAAGCTGAAACTCCAGTACTTTGGTCACCACATGCGAAGAGTTGACTCATTGGAAAAGACTCTGATGCTGGGAAGGATTGGGGGCAGGAGGAGAAGGGGATGACAGAGGATGAGATGGCTGGATGGCATCATGGACTCTGGATGGCTGGATGAACGTGAGTCTGGGCGAACTCCGGGAGATGGTGATGGACAGGGAGGCCTGGCGTGCTGCAATTCATGGGTTCGCAAAGAGTCGGACACTACTGAGCGAATGAACTGAACTGAACTGAACTGAACTTCAGGTAGAACCCCTAGGACCTACAAATGGATTTAATGTAAGAAAGAGAGAGGTGAAGGATAACTCCTGATTTGTGGCTTTGCAAACTGGGTAGAGGCTGGTGTCTTTTACTGAGGCAGAGGGTGCTGGTTCATTTCATCTGAGTTACCCCAGTTTCCTCTCTGTCTTATAATTGTGCCTTTGATTTTTCTGTCAGCCCATCCCATGCCTTGATCTGACTTGTGCTGTCTGGGCTAAGACAACTCACATTTTGATTTATTCTGGCCTCCACTATACAACCAGGTGTATGCAACAGCCTGCCAGGATGTAGGGAGGATT
This sequence comes from Oreotragus oreotragus, assembly GCA_006410675.1. Taxonomy (NCBI): domain Eukaryota; kingdom Metazoa; phylum Chordata; class Mammalia; order Artiodactyla; family Bovidae; genus Oreotragus; species Oreotragus oreotragus. Next base: position 123,576 of record SJYX01011627.1, read on the forward strand.
GAATTCCATGCTAGAAATATATGCTTGGAACCTTCATGACCCATTCTACGTACTCAGCCAGGGTCCTCCCTAGCTGCCTCCTCTTCCTGTACTCTGAATTTGGTGGCTTCTGAAGATTATGTCCTTGACCTTCTCTTAAATGTGTACTCCAAGCTTGGGAAGTCTGTTCTTTCTCATGATTGAAACTCTCGATTTTACACAGATAACTTTCAACTTTATAGCTCTAGCTTGGGCATTTTTTTTCCAATTCTAACACTGCATTCCAAATGTCTCTAGGATTTCCTCACTTGAATTTACCTAGAACAGTTTCCTATGTGATTTATTTGATATAAGAAAAGAATGCATACATAAAGACTTAGTAATATTTGAAATGTGCATATTCTAGAAAAATTTCTTCTTAAGAATAAACATAAATTAGAGAGAATGAGTTATGGAGCTGTTAAATCAACTGTGCTTCCAGCACATTTTTGCATCTAATGCAGCCCTATATTTTCTCAACATCATCTTTAGTATTATGCAGAGTGTGCTCTCCTAAATTGATAGCATTGCATGGATCTCGTTTCATTTACTTGCCTTCTTAATGGTTTTTTAAATCACATCTGCTTCATCTTCCAAAGTTACTGAATTTCAGGTATATGTTTCAATATTGTATCACCACACCAATCCACAATATGTGGTGGAAGTCAGGATAATAGAAATACAACAGTGATAGTAACAGTGAATATTAGAATTAGAGAATGCTGTTGTTTTTGAGTCATTAAGTCGTGTCCCTGACTCTTCTGTGATGCCATGGGCTGTAGCCCACCAGGCTCCACTGTCCATGAGATTTCCCAGGCAAGAATACTGGAGTGAGTTGTCATTGTCTTCTCCCACCACTACCCAGAGCATCTTCCCGACCACCCAGGGACTGAACCTGCATCTCCTGAATGGGCAGACAGATTCTTTACTGCTGAGCCATCAGGGAAGCCCAAGAATAATAGAACAGTATTCATCAAAACCACTCATGGAAATTTGCTACACAAGAAAATAAAAAAAGTGGTTCCAATGATATTGACAAAGGGTGATGGGTATTTCTCTTCCATGTAACAATCATACACAATGATATAAAAAAGATCGTCACGACCCAGATAATCATGAGGATGTGATCACTAATCTAGAGCCAGACATCTTTCTCTTACACTGTTGGTGGGAATGCAAATTGATATAGTCACTATGGAGAACAGTATGGTGTGCTGCTATACTTAGTTGCTCAGTCTTGTCCAACTCTTTGCGACCCTGTGAACTATAGCCCACCAGGCTCCTCTGCCCGTGGAATTTTCCAGACAAGAATACTGGAATGGGTTGCCATGCCCTCCTCCGGGGATATTCCTAACCCAGGGATTGAACCCAAGTCTCCCGCATTGCAGGCAGATTCTTTACTGTCTGAGCCACCAGGGAAGCCCAAGAATTCTGGAATGGGTCGCCTATTCCTTCTCCAGGGGATCTTCCTGCCCCAGGAATTGAACCAGAGTCTCCTGCATTGCAGGAGGATTCTTTACCAGCTGAGCTACAAGAGAAGCCTGGAAAACAGTATATAAATTCCTTTAAAATCTAGGAATGAAGCTACCATACAACCCAGCAAGTCTACTACTGGGCATATACTCTCAGAAAACCAGAATCGAAAAAGACACATGTACCCCAATGTTCATTCCAGCACTATTTACAGTACCTAAGACAAGGAAGCAACCTAGATGGCCACTGACAGATGAATGGATAAGAAAGTTGTGGTATATATACACAATGGAATATTACTCAGCTATAGAAAGAAATGCATTTGAGTCAGTTCTAATGAGGTGGGTGAACCTAGAGCCTATTGTCCAGAGTGAAATAAGTCAGGAAAAGATAGACAAATATATATTAAAACATATACATGGAATCTAGAGAGATAGTACTCACAATCCTGTTTGCAGGGCAACAAAGGAGACAGACATTTTGGACACAGTTGGGGAAGGAGAGTGTGGGATGATAGGAGAGAAAAGCACTGAAACATACACATTACCAAATGGCGGCTTAGACGGTAAAATGTCTGTCTACAATGCGGGAGATCAGGGTTCAAAACTTGGTTTGGGAAGATCCCCTGGAGAAGGAAATGGCAATCCACTCCAGTACTCTTGCCTGGAAAATCCCATGGACAGAGGAGCCTGGTAGGGTACAGTCCATGGGGTCGCAAAGAGTCGGACACGACTCAGCGACTTCCCTTTCAGTGAGGAGTTGCCGCATAACACAGCCCAGCCCAGTGCTCTGTGACAACCTGGATGGGTGGGATGGGGAGGAGTGTGGGAAGGGGGTTCAAGAGGGAGGGGACATGTGTCCCTAACACTGATTCATGCTGATATATGGCAAAAGCTGTCACAATATTGTAATTATCCTCTAATTTAAAAAAATATATAATAAAGAAAATGAGCTCCAACAATTATTTATATCTGTAAGTTGTCAGAATTGACATAATGTGATACAACTTCAGGTCTTTTATGTACTGAGTACAATTCACCTTGAGGATTGAGCTAAATTGCACAGAAGAGGCTCATACAAAACCACTCTACAAATTGTTGTGATAAAGCAGTGGCAAACCTCACCAAAGGAGGCATCCTGAGGCTGGAGTTTTGCTTTGTAGGTGTTGATGTTTTTCAGGAGACTGTGGTATTAATAGGACTTTCAGAATGTCTTCCAAGTAAGGGCAGTTCATATTAAGAATTCAGAATACAAATAGATGAGAATAATACAATGATCTGAAACATTCTCAGTGTATTTCAAGATAACATAAAATGTGTGTTGCTGCTTTATTCTTATATATTGTGTTTGTTTATGCTTTATTGCAGGTTATTTTGCCGTTTGACTCCTCCTTTATGTCTTAATTTCTTGGGTTTGACCCACATGGATTCATCCATCTCTCACCAAAATACACAGCCAACTGCTTATACATCTGTAAGTATGGTAAAAAAAGAGTTCTTTAGATTCATTATCTATATGGGATGCTATTATGAAATTTCTTTTTACTGCTGGCAAACAGTTCTATTGCATTATTAGAATCTTTTAAAAAATTTCTTGAACTTTCTTTTACACATCGTATATGTAGTTACTAATGACTGGGTAAAGGTAATATTGCTTTTGTTTTATTTTTTTTTATTTTATTTTTTTTTCAAAATTTTTTTGGTCCAGCTAAGCATATTCACAGACCTGACCTATAATAATATTAACCTTTATGTTTATGATCTTAATGTAATTGATGATTTTCAGTATTAATTTCTTAGGAGAAAGTAAGCCATATCAAGATATAATAGACACATAACATTGTATTATTTTAAGGTGTACAACATAATTAGTATATGTATATATTGTGAAATAGTTATCACAGTAAGTTTAGTTAACATTCATCACCTCACAGTTACAATTCTTTTCCTCTTGTGATAAGGACTTAAAAATCAGTCTATTTAATGCTTCATTTCTACTTTTTTGAAAACTCCAAATTTATTGCTATAGCTGGTTATGGATAAATTTTCTAAAGATGTGAAAAAATGAAATATATAGAGCTGTACTAATTTAACTAAATTTTTTTCTTGCTCCTCAGATTATGGGTTCCATGAAAGTTTTATCCTTTATTGCAGATGGGTTCTATATATATTATCCTATGTTGGTGGTAATTCTCTGCATTGCAACGTATTTTAGGTAAGAAACTTAACATTACTTGTTTTTTCTTATATACGTATGCTGATCTGGGTATCTTTCTCCTTAAAACTCTTTTAAATATTCACTGATTGGGTTTTAGTTGTTTCTTTTATTGTGGCTTTGGGAATGCTGGCTATAGTTTAAGGAGATTGCTTGAGTGCTGGGTCAGAGTCCCCCTCCAAAGATATTATCAAGAAAAGAGAGTTATTCTAAGTATTTGGTCTACAAAGTGATAGGACTAATAACAGAATGTTAACTCAGAATCCTGGCCTTTGGTCATGTCAGCCAGTGTATTTTATAAAACACCTGCTTTCCCAGCTTCTATTTGGTAACATGTATTAGTTTTAGGGCTTTCCACATAATTTTTGGGTTTCTGGATGTTTCCAACCATAATCATCACAAAAGATCAATTAAGGAGCAGTTGTAATCAGACAGTACATGGAAAGTACATGGGCTACTCTTTTTATCAGATCAGAAAAATTGGTAGAAGCTTGGCAGAGATCATACTCAAGAGGAGTTAAAAGACAGGTGTCCTTGGCTTCTAGCAGCTTGTCTTCCCTACTTCCACGTTAAGTGCCTTCATCTCGGACTCTGCCTACCTACCTTCTTCATTGCTTCAGTGCTCCATGACACACCAAAAATGCCACTTAAAAAATTTTTATTGATAATAAGTTTCAGCCAACCACTTTTTACTTAAATCTTTCAGTATAATTAGTTATTACAAATAGTTTACAAATAGCATATATTATTATACTGATATTCTAACACTTGGATATTGAGTAAAAAGACAAATATTGTTTCAAATAAATTCTATGTTGAATTTTTTTAAAGCATCTATATTTTATCTTCTCATAAGTAAAGGAGCCAAAGGATTATAATTTAAAATAAAACTTAATATGAACTGGTTAAAATGAAAGTCGCTCAGTCGTGTCTGACTCTTTGCAACCCCATGGACTGTAGCCCACCAGACTCCTCTGTCCATGGAATTCTCCAGGCAGGAATACTGAAGTGGATTGCCATTCCCTTCTCCAGGGGATCTTCCTGACCTGGGGATTGAACTCAGGACTCCTGCATTGCAGGCGAATTCTTTACCAGTTGAGCTCTCAGGGAAGCCCATGAACTGCTAAAACAATATAATAATTTCGGCTTTTTTCTGTAAGGTAGGAAAGACAGAGGTTTATATTAATTATGAAAATGATATGTTAAAAGTAAGAGACCAATCATCCTTTGGATGTCCAAAACTAAACTTTTTTCATGTGCTTATTCATTTAAAAAGTTTATAAACTACAAATGGAACATTAAGAGCTTGTGATGTATAAATCTTATCTCCTCATCTTAGTGGTTATCTAGGTAAGACTGGCATCTCTACTTAAGGTTAGCATCTTATTAGATTGACATGCATCAAGGAATAGATGGATGGGATAGTGCCTTGTCAACTATAAAATTTTAATGTAAGGAATTATGTCTAAAAGGAAAATTATTTAACTTAAAAATATTTCTTTACAAGTGTTATTTTATAATTAAGATAAACTTTGCTAGTTTGCCTTTAAGGAAAAGAAAGGTCATATACCTCAATTATCAAATTATATTTTTATAATTTATATATACTATATATGTAATAATATATAATATAATATAATATATATTTATATTTATATATAAAAATATACTGTATTAAAGGAATATTTGAAGAAATGCCTTGGAGACATTTCAGTATTAACTTGACTTTATAGGTCGATTTTCTTTTGGAATGCTGCCATAATAGTCTAATTCCTTTATTACTAGCATATAACCATATACAGGGCTATTAATAATATTCAGACTTAACTGTCTAGAGCCTATAAATCTGTTTTCTGACACTTCAGACAAAGCTACAACCTTTCTAGAGACAATGATCTCATCCTACAGTATAGTATTCCCACAAGTGTATAAGGATGGTAGGAGAATATTTAAAATCACAGAATTAGCATGACCATCTACCTGAAACCCCAATTTTACTCACTGGTAAGTCATACAAGCATTCCTTATATATTAAAACAAGCAGATAATTTATGAACTAGTCAGATTTTTATACACCACTGATGTAAAATGGGAGATCTTTACTTTTTCTTAATTGCTTCACTCTTTTTTCTTCTTCCTAACACACATGCACACACACACACACACACATACACACATACACACTCTTCCCTTTCTTCTTCCTCTCTCTGCCTTTCTTAATGTATGGTGTTCAGAATTCTGCCATTAAAAGTACATTAGTGAAAAAGTTTGAAAACTAAGGTAGTAAAAAGAACTTGGTCTTTGTTTTGTTTTAGATTTAAATCCTCAGCACTAAAATTTATTAATTGGTCTTTAGCAAAGTATTTAACGCCCTTTGCTTCTGTTTCTTTATCTATAAAGTAATAATAATCTCTTAGAGTTATAGTAAGAATTAAATAAGAGTATCTGTAAACTATCTGATACATAATAGTAGTTTAACAGATATTAATCCTTCCTTCCTTATGTACCATATTTTCAGAGTATTCCTGCCTCACAACAATGAGGTTTAAAGCAAAAACCAGATAAGATATAAATGATAGCCCCCAGAGAGGCTATAGTAATCAATTCTGAATTTATAGTAACACTGATTTAAATAGAATTGACTAGTTCTCAGGATTAAAAAAATGGAACATGAAAATCAGTTTGCATAATTAAGACTTTCTAAGCCAAGAATATTCTGCCCTTGTAAATACTGGTTGTATATGTGTATTAAAATTGCTGTTTGAATACAAGAAAAGAATAAATTGTTTTGTATTATAGCTATTGCTTAGCATCCTGATATAATAATCTTCTGAAAGTATACTGTGGCCTGACTTAATTTGTGTCTGTAAGAAGTCGGGCTTTGGTGCATTCCCTAGTCAGTGGAGTACTGGGCATTTAAGTTTCTTAGAAAGGGAAATAAGTACTTCTTGAAGAAAGACAGGTGTAGCGCTGTATAACTTGACATGATAACTAGAAATACAACAGAGGCTTCCAATTTAAACATTTACAGTATGAAATAATGCATATCTTTTTGAAAATCTACTTTTATTAGCTTGGGAACTCGTTGTTTGAATCTACTTGGTTTCCAGCAGTTCATGGGAGATAATGATATGACATCAGACTTAGTTGATGAAGGAAAAGAATTAATCAGACGAGGTAAGATTTGTCTTTTAAAATAAATGAAGAGAAAGTACTGATTCAAAATACAAAATTAATGCTTGTATGATTTGAAACTTCTATCTTAAGAAATTACAAATTAATCGTTTTAGCTAAAATTCTATGGAAAGCCTTCATAGCAAAAAAAAATTTGATAACATACATGGTAATTTCATCTGTCTTTAAGAAATTCTGTAGCAGAAATTATTAATATGTCTGCAACTAAATAATACCCTTGTTTATATTGGAGTCACTTTCTTGTTTTCTTTGAAATAGATTTGTCAAATTGAATACAATATAAAACTCATTAAAGAATCACCATTAGTTTAATGTTGCATAGTTTTTCATTCAAACCAAGGCTGGTTTTTAGAATGTAGTGATCATTAACAGCCTGTTAGAATGCAATGTGCTCTACTGGAAATCTAATCTCAAAACTGAGTGTATCAAATTTCTTGATGTTCAAGTGATGGTAGAATAGGGAGGAAAAGAACAAAACTTGAGTTTTGGGACATTGGTTTTTAGGCATTCTTCCTACTTGAGCATAAGGTTCTTTATGATCTTATTTAAACATAAACCCCAAATGTACTATGGCTCTAAAATATGCTAGTCTAGCCTTCGCATGCTCTCACAAGAAGGTGGTGTCTATTTAATGTAATAGTTCTTCTGCTGTTTGCATTAATCAGACTTCATCTGGAGTATCATATCCAGTCCTGGATAAGATTTTCAACAGTAGGACTGATAAGTCAGAAAGAATTGAGAGGAAGGTAGGCAGAATGATGAGTGTGTCAGGTATATCTTATGGGAAAAATCCACTGAGTATATAGCCAGAAGAGAGTAATGGAAAAAAAAAAATCTTATGCAGAAAAAAGTATGAATTTAATTTAGAAGACAAAACAAAGAAAAAGAGAAGCTGCCTAGAAGCAAATTTCAAGTCAACATGGGGAGAAGTTCTTCCTCACTGAAACTGTTTAGATAGAGCCTAAGAGCGGTCTCCAGCAGAAGTTGGGAAGGTATTCTTACGGAGTTAGGTGACCTCTCTGGTTCTTTCCAACAATAACCTATTACCTTTGACTTTGTAGTAATTTAAAGGAAATTGGTCATAGCCTGATACCTTTACTTCAGTTACTAATTAATTAATTAATCTAATTAAACCATATTATACCAAATTTGAGACCACTTTTCTGTCTCTAGAGAAGAGAAAAAAGCAACGGCAAGAAGAAGGTGAAAACAGAAGAAGAGTAAGTATAGTACTTACTAACTTGCTATAACCTAAAGATAAATGTGAACTATCATAAGAATCTAATTGATTTTGGCTGAAAACTTTGGGACAATGACATAGGATGTATTTTTACAGAAAGGTGATTTTAATAGTTTCAGATATACATGCTAGGAATTCTGTCAGACCTGTTCTAAAAAGTCATTAGTAATAAATTACTTCATGTCCAACATCTAGTTTCTTGCCTAAGCTAGGGGCAGTAAATATTTATTGAATAAGTGAATAAATTCATCATGCAGTCTTGCTGTTGAAATGATTTTGATTGCTTGAAAAATACACTTTTTTGTGTTATGACATTAATTTTATTCCTCTTTAATTTTTCTTTAGTCCTTTGTTTGCTAAGGCAAACTAACCTCCTAGAGAACTGAAAAGGCAAAAATTGAGAAAAGTCTAGTCATAGTCACTACAAATTTTCAATACCTGAGTGTGTTCATATTGGAGAAGTGAAGACTCAGGAGACATGATGGTTGTCTTTGTGTATTTTAGCGTATGTCACAGAAAGGGAGACTTGTTCTTTATTTCGGAAGGCATAACCAGCACCAAAGCGTGGAATAGAGTTCACCTCTGTGTGAAAACTCAGAGTTTACCAAAATTGGAACAGGATGATCAAGCATAGAATTTTTCATGTCTTCTAATAAGAGAGCCAAATAGCATCTGGTATGGCTATTTTAGAGTGAAACTCTGCACTGCATGGGTTCCTTTCAGTTCTAAGAATTTAATGAGTAGAATCCCAGTTAATAAGATTTTAGTACAGTTAAGACACAGTGCCACGTGAGTCATTACCTAATTATGTTTATATACAACTTTTTTGCTATCAAAAATGACTTTTTGGGTCTCTATGATTTGTAGAATCGTATTTGGGTAGAATAAAATTTTATTAACATCTTATTAATTATTTTGAGTTTCATAATCCTTCCATGGTCAAGATAACCTTACTGTAGTTATATATTTTTGACATTTTATATGGAAGTCAATAACTTAAAGTAATCATAGCTAGCAAAAATGTCTATAAATGTCTTCAAGTTAAGTTTGATGAATATTAAAATCATTTATAAATAAAGGAAATTATTTATGATTTCTAAAGGTACTGTGCTAATTATATTGATTATCTGACAAATTCCTGATGAAAAAGAATTAGATTATATTACTCGACATATATAATCTAAATCTGTTATCCCTGATGAATTATTTTCTGACTGTGTGTTTTCGTGTTATATGTTCGTGTTTCTTTTCTAGGAATGGAAAGAGCGTTATGGACCTGTCTCTTATACACATCTAAAGTTGTGGTATATATACACAATGGAATATTACTCAGCTATAGAAAGAAATGCATTTGAGTCAGTTCTAATGAGGTGGGTGAACCTAGAGCCTATTGTCCAGAGTGAAATAAGTCAGAAAAAGATAGACAAATATATATTAAAACATATACATGGAATCTAGAGAGATAGTACTCACAATCCTGTTTGCAGGGCAACAAAGGAGACAGACATTTTGGACACAGTTGGGGAAGGAGAGTGTGGGATGATAGGAGAGAAAAGCACTGAAACATACACATTACCAAATGGCGGCTTAGACGGTNTAGCATATTCTAAAGCAGAGACATTACTTTGCCAACTAAGGTCTGTCTAGTCAAGGCTATGGTTTTTCCTGTGGTCATGTATGGATGTGAGAGTTGGACTGTGAAGAAGGCTGAGCACCGAAGAATCGATGCTTTTGAACTGTGGTGTTGGAGAAGACTCTTGAGAGTCCCTTGGACTGCAAGGAGATCCAACAAGTCCATTCTAAAGGAGATCAGCCCTGGGATTTCTTTGGAAGGAATGATGCTGAAGCTGAAACTCCAGTACTTTGGCCACCTCAATCGAAGAGTTGACTCATTGGAAAAGACTCTGATGCTGGGAGGGATTGGGGGCAGGAGGAGAAGGGGATGACAGAGGATGAGATGGCTGGATGGCATCACTGACTCGATGGACGTGAGTCTGAGTGAACTCCGAGAGTTGGTGACAGACAGGGAGGCCTGGCTTGCTGCGGTTCATGGGGTCACAAAGAGTTGGACACGACCGAGCTACTGAACTGAACTGATAAAGTATTATTTCCAGGGAAGTGAGACACAACGCAGTTCAGTGTCTGTTGTAGTAATGCAGTCAGAAAATGATGAGGGTCTTAATACACAATATTTGTTTTATGGAAGAAATCAACACATTGTAAAGCCATTATCCTCCAATTAAAGATAAATTAAAAAACAAAAAAATGATAAGGGCTTAAAATAAGCATCTTTGAGATAACCCTGGAGATAAAGAAGCGAGGATGTGTTTGGTGAGATTTAGCATAAAATAAATAAAAGAAAGCTGAAGTTTCAGTTAAAGCTAGGAAATAGAGGGGTAATTCTACAAAGATATTTGGAAGCTTATCTTGGATTTGGACTTAACAGAGTGCAGAGATCTGGGGGATATAGGAGAATGGTTAAGAGGAGACACAAAAGCTTGGGATGAAGAGTTAGAACCTGGCATGTGGGAGGCAACCAGTATTTGCTGAACGAATAAGAGAAACAGTGGAGGAGGGCAGAGTCCAAGATGACAACAGTGTAAGGTAAGAGAATTGGCTTGCCTTAAATTTTCAAAAAGAGCTGTGTCATGGTTTGTTTTGAAGCTGTTGAGCTGCTCAAAATAACACTGTGAAAATTTAAGTTTTTATGGAGAAAACATCATTCATATAGAGAAAGGAAAGTCAGTTTTCTAGATCTGTGCTGACCAAGGTGGTAACCATTAGCCACATATGACTGTTTAGCATTTGCAGGGTAGCTGGTGCCCCATATTGAAATGATAATATTTTGGATATATTGGGTTAAATATGTTAAAATTAATTTCAACTATTTCTTTTTACTTTTTAAGTGTATTTACTAGTAAAAAGTAAATACAGGGCTTGCAATTTATTTCTATTGGACATTGAATGAGTGAGTGAAGTCGCTTAGTCGTGTCCAACTCTTTGAGACCCCATGGACTGTAGCCTACCAGGCTCCTCTGTGCATGGGATTTTCCAGACAATAGTACTAGAGTGGATTTCCAGTCTAGGGGCTGCTACATCTCATTTCTTGGCTACGATTTTAAGGTGCAATCAACTCAAACTCTCCAAGAGTCCAAGAGTTTGAGTTGATTGCACCTTAAAATCGTAGCCAAGAAATGAGATGTAGCAGCCCCTGGATTCACAATGAAACCAGCTGAAACTTATTTAATTGTGAACAGTTTCACTGTTATGATTGCTCTTATTGTTCACTCGCTGTCGTGTCTGACTCTTTGCAAACCCATTCACTGCAGCACACCAGGCTTCCCAGGTCTCCACTATCTCCCAGAGTATGCTCAAACTCACGTCCATTGACTCAGTGATGCCATCTAACAATGTCATCATCTGTCATCCCCTTATCCTGTTGCCCTCAATCTTTCCCAGCATCAGGGTCTTTTCCAATGAATTAGCTTTTTGAATCAGGTGACCAAAGTACTAAAGGTTCAGCTTCAGCACCAGTCCTTCCAGTGAATATTCAGGGTTGATTTCCTTTAGGATTGACTGGTTTGATCTCCTTACACACATACACACTCTTCCCTTTCTTCTTCCTCTCTCTGCCTTTCTTAATGTATGGTGTTCAGAATTCTGCCATTAAAAGTACATTAGTGAAAAAGTTTGAAAACTAAGGTAGTAAAAAGAACTTGGTCTTTGTTTTGTTTTAGATTTAAATCCTCAGCACTAAAATTTATTAATTGGTCTTTAGCAAAGTATTTAACGCCCTTTGCTTCTGTTTCTTTATCTATAAAGTAATAATAATCTCTTAGAGTTATAGTAAGAATTAAATAAGAGTATCTGTAAACTATCTGATACATAATAGTAGTTTAACAGATATTAATCCTTCCTTCCTTATGTACCATATTTTCAGAGTATTCCTGCCTGCACAACAATGAGGTTTAAAGCAAAAACCAGATAAGATATAAATGATAGCCCCCAGAGAGGCTATAGTAATCAATTCTGAATTTATAGTAACACTGATTTAAATAGAATTGACTAGTTCTCAGGATTAAAAAAATGGAACATGAAAATCAGTTTGCATAATTAAGACTTTCTAAGCCAAGAATATTCTGCCCTTGTAAATACTGGTTGTATATGTGTATTAAAATTGCTGTTTGAATACAAGAAAAGAATAAATTGTTTTGTATTATAGCTATTGCTTAGCATCCTGATATAATAATCTTCTGAAAGTATACTGTGGCCTGACTTAATTTGTGTCTGTAAGAAGTCGGGCTTTGGTGCATTCCCTAGTCAGTGGAGTACTGGGCATTTAAGTTTCTTAGAAAGGGAAATAAGTACTTCTTGAAGAAAGACAGGTGTAGCGCTGTATAACTTGACATGATAACTAGAAATACAACAGAGGCTTCCAATTTAAACATTTACAGTATGAAATAATGCATATCTTTTTGAAAATCTACTTTTATTAGCTTGGGAACTCGTTGTTTGAATCTACTTGGTTTCCAGCAGTTCATGGGAGATAATGATATGACATCAGACTTAGTTGATGAAGGAAAAGAATTAATCAGACGAGGTAAGATTTGTCTTTTAAAATAAATGAAGAGAAAGTACTGATTCAAAATACAAAATTAATGCTTGTATGATTTGAAACTTCTATCTTAAGAAATTACAAATTAATCGTTTTAGCTAAAATTCTATGGAAAGCCTTCATAGCAAAAAAAAATTTGATAACATACATGGTAATTTCATCTGTCTTAAAGAAATTCTGTAGCAGAAATTATTAATATGTCTGCAACTAAATAATACCCTTGTTTATATTGGAGTCACTTTCTTGTTTTCTTTGAAATAGATTTGTCAAATTGAATACAATATAAAACTCATTAAAGAATCACCATTAGTTTAATGTTGCATAGTTTTTCATTCAAACCAAGGCTGGTTTTTAGAATGTAGTGATCATTAACAGCCTGTTAGAATGCAATGTGCTCTACTGGAAATCTAATCTCAAAACTGAGTGTATCAAATTTCTTGATGTTCAAGTGATGGTAGAATAGGGAGGAAAAGAACAAAACTTGAGTTTTGGGACATTGGTTTTTAGGCATTCTTCCTACTTGAGCATAAGGTTCTTTATGATCTTATTTAAACATAAACCCCAAATGTACTATGGCTCTAAAATATGCTAGTCTAGCCTTCGCATGCTCTCACAAGAAGGTGGTGTCTATTTAATGTAATAGTTCTTCTGCTGTTTGCATTAATCAGACTTCATCTGGAGTATCATATCCAGTCCTGGATAAGATTTTCAACAGTAGGACTGATAAGTCAGAAAGAATTGAGAGGAAGGTAGGCAGAATGATGAGTGTGTCAGGTATATCTTATGGGAAAAATCCACTGAGTATATAGCCAGAAGAGAGTAATGGAAAAAAAAAAATCTTATGCAGAAAAAAGTATGAATTTAATTTAGAAGACAAAACAAAGAAAAAGAGAAGCTGCCTAGAAGCAAATTTCAAGTCAACATGGGGAGAAGTTCTTCCTCACTGAAACTGTTTAGATAGAGCCTAAGAGCGGTCTCCAGCAGAAGTTGGGAAGGTATTCTTACGGAGTTAGGTGACCTCTCTGGTTCTTTCCAACAATAACCTATTACCTTTGACTTTGTAGTAATTTAAAGGAAATTGGTCATAGCCTGATACCTTTACTTCAGTTACTAATTAATTAATTAATCTAATTAAACCATATTATACCAAATTTGAGACCACTTTTCTGTCTCTAGAGAAGAGAAAAAAGCAACGGCAAGAAGAAGGTGAAAACAGAAGAAGAGTAAGTATAGTACTTACTAACTTGCTATAACCTAAAGATAAATGTGAACTATCATAAGAATCTAATTGATTTTGGCTGAAAACTTTGGGACAATGACATAGGATGTATTTTTACAGAAAGGTGATTTTAATAGTTTCAGATATACATGCTAGGAATTCTGTCAGACCTGTTCTAAAAAGTCATTAGTAATAAATTACTTCATGTCCAACATCTAGTTTCTTGCCTAAGCTAGGGGCAGTAAATATTTATTGAATAAGTGAATAAATTCATCATGCAGTCTTGCTGTTGAAATGATTTTGATTGCTTGAAAAATACACTTTTTTGTGTTATGACATTAATTTTATTCCTCTTTAATTTTTCTTTAGTCCTTTGTTTGCTAAGGCAAACTAACCTCCTAGAGAACTGAAAAGGCAAAAATTGAGAAAAGTCTAGTCATAGTCACTACAAATTTTCAATACCTGAGTGTGTTCATATTGGAGAAGTGAAGACTCAGGAGACATGATGGTTGTCTTTGTGTATTTTAGCGTATGTCACAGAAAGGGAGACTTGTTCTTTATTTCGGAAGGCATAACCAGCACCAAAGCGTGGAATAGAGTTCACCTCTGTGTGAAAACTCAGAGTTTACCAAAATTGGAACAGGATGATCAAGCATAGAATTTTTCATGTCTTCTAATAAGAGAGCCAAATAGCATCTGGTATGGCTATTTTAGAGTGAAACTCTGCACTGCATGGGTTCCTTTCAGTTCTAAGAATTTAATGAGTAGAATCCCAGTTAATAAGATTTTAGTACAGTTAAGACACAGTGCCACGTGAGTCATTACCTAATTATGTTTATATACAACTTTTTTGCTATCAAAAATGACTTTTTGGGTCTCTATGATTTGTAGAATCGTATTTGGGTAGAATAAAATTTTATTAACATCTTATTAATTATTTTGAGTTTCATAATCCTTCCATGGTCAAGATAACCTTACTGTAGTTATATATTTTTGACATTTTATATGGAAGTCAATAACTTAAAGTAATCATAGCTAGCAAAAATGTCTGTAAATGTCTTCAAGTTAAGTTTGATGAATATTAAAATCATTTATAAATAAAGGAAATTATTTATGATTTCTAAAGGTACTGTGCTAATTATATTGATTATCTGACAAATTCCTGATGAAAAAGAATTAGATTATATTACTCGACATATATAATCTAAATCTGTTATCCCTGATGAATTATTTTCTGACTGTGTGTTTTCGTGTTATATGTTCGTGTTTCTTTTCTAGGAATGGAAAGAGCGTTATGGACACAGTAGAGAAGATTCCACTAGAAACAGAAATGTTCATATTGACCCGAAAGAATCAAACTTCTCAGAAATGAGTACCAACCGATGTAAGTAGTTTATTATCTAGTTTTCTTAAGAAAATTTTTTCCTATGCTTGCTTGTATAGAGACTGAGGAAATGCCTTTATAGAACAATAAGTGCGGTTCTGCATTGACTTTCCTTTTTTCATCCCTCAGTATATGGGAGGAAGAGGAAAGTCAAATGTGCATTAGGTAGGAGAAGGAAACCTCTGGGACATCAAATGAATAGTTGTCATTATACTATCTAAACAATGGTACTTATCCCAGGCATATTTTTGGCAAGTATCAGTTTCTATTAACCTAGATGTTTTTCAGGCTATTTGGTCATTTTTATAATAAATTACTGACAGACTCTTATGTGTCAGGTACTTTCCCAGGCATATGAAGAAGACAATTTCCATCCTTGGTTTGCCCTTAACTGAATGAGGAACTGATACCAGGCAGAAGACATTGGCCAGTGGGTTGAGTCAGGAAGCCTCCCCACATTCTTGATTTTGTCATATGCTTCTGGGAGGGTGACGAGAGACCTATTTGTGTGCAGGATCCAGCACTGAGTAGAAGGCAGAGGAGAGATGCAGAGATGCTGAGTGTGAGGCTGCACACGTGATGCTGAAGGACTCAGCTCAAGGGAGGAAAAAGAATTCTTCATTGGGAAAGGGTTTCTGTTATAAAGAAATACTGTTTAGGAATGAGTAGTACTTAGCCAGTTGAAGGGGTTTTTAGGCAGAACAAAGAATGAGCAACATGAGAGAACTTTTGGGGAAATGTAGATTTTCCTCTATGACTAGAACCTGAAGTATGAGAAGCTTGATGAGAGGAAAGGCTACAGAGATAGTTGGGAAACGTATTATCACACTGAGAAGTTTGGATTTTATCCCAAAGGTAAGATTTCAATATGGAAAGAAGCATGCTCAGATTTTTGGTATAGAAAGATGAATTTGACATCTATATTCCAAAGTCACTGCAGATGGTGACTGCAGCCATGTATTAAAAGACGCTTACTCGGAAGAAAAGTTATGACCAACCTAGATAGCATATTCTAAAGCAGAGACATTACTTTGCCAACTAAGGTCTGTCTAGTCAAGGCTATGGTTTTTCCTGTGGTCATGTATGGATGTGAGAGTTGGACTGTGAAGAAGGCTGAGCACCGAAGAATCGATGCTTTTGAACTGTGGTGTTGGAGAAGACTCTTGAGAGTCCCTTGGACTGCAAGGAGATCCAACAAGTCCATTCTAAAGGAGATCAGCCCTGGGATTTCTTTGGAAGGAATGATGCTGAAGCTGAAACTNTTCCCGTCTACAGGGGAGTCTCATCTCCAGGGGATCTTCCCAATCAAGGGATCAAGCCCAGGTCTCCCACATTGCAGGTGAATTCTTTACCGGCTGAGCCACCAGGGAAGCCCAAGAATACTGGAGTAGATAGCCTATTCCATCTTCCTGACCCAGGAATCAACTGGGGTCTCCTTCATTGCAGGCGGATTCTTTACCAACTGAGTTACCAAGGAAGCCCGAAAGAAATATATATTTACCCCTTAAAATCAGTTACACAATTTAGCCTGCCCTACTGCTAACACTCAACTCTTAAAACTCAAATTAGCTTTAGAAAATAGAACTTACGGTGTCACTTTATCCTAAAATTAGTTTTTACAAGCTATTATGTAAGTAAGATATTTCACTGATAATCTTTTTGAAGTAATTTTTGTGTGTATATATTTCAATTACCAGATTTATCAAATAACAATAAACTGTAAACTTCTCTTTTTATTTAATGTATTCTCAAATCTTTTCCTCACAACAACTGTGCTTCAGTTCTATATTTGATTTACTTTTAATAAGCTGAAGTATTTTTTCATGGAAGGTAAATTGGTTCAATCTTCTGAATTAGTGTACTCACAATGTTTTATAACTTTTTTGACTCAGTACTTTAAAGATACTATTTTCTGACATGTACAATAGAGAGGAAATGTATAATTTGCATGAATTTTGGTTCTTTGTAGGAATCTTGCTATTCTTCCCTTTCTGATAGGATTCTTTCCTTATAATCCAGACATTTCTTCCAGGAAACATAGAGGCTAGTTCTTTTGTTTAAAAACTGCCTACCTGTTGAACACACTGGCAGTGCCACTGTATTTCTGCTACTGCATTTTCGTTTTATTCTGTTGATTTTATCAGCTTTCATTTCCATGCCTGACTTTTTCTTTCTCTTGGTAATAAGTGTTCTTTTCTTCCAAATAACTTTTACTTCTTTTTCTTGATATATGCCTATACATTACAATATTTAATATTAATCTGAATTTGTAGATGTTATTTTTATACTCTCTCCTTCTCATATCTAGTATCTACATTAGCTTGTTCTCTAAGCCAGACTTTTAAAAAATTACCACTCTTGTTGTGAAAGCTAACTGTTTATAATTCATTAGTGCAAAAACAGTGGAAACAGTGTCAGACTTTATTTGGGGGGGGGGGCTCCAAAATCACTGCAGATGGTGACTGCAGCCATGAAATTAAAAGATGCTTACTCCTTGGAAGAAAAGTTATGACCAACCTGGATAGTATATTCAAAAGCAGAGACATTACTTTGCCAACTAACGTCTGTCTAGTCAAGGCTAAGGTCTTTCCAGTGGTCATGTATGGATGTGAGAGTTGGACTGGGAAGAAGGCTGAGCGCCGAAGAATTGATGCTTTTGAACTGTGGTGTTGGAGAAGACTCTTGAGAGTCCCTGGGACTGCAAGGAGATCCAACCAGTCCATTCTGAAGGAGATCAGCCCTGGCATTTCTTTGGAAGGACTGATGCTGAAGCTGAAACTCCAGTACTTTGGCCACCCCATGCGAAGAGTTGACTCATTGGAAAAGATTCTGATGCTGGGAGGGACTGGGGGCAGGAGGAGAAGGGGACGACCGAGGATGAGATGGCTGGATGGCATCACGGACTCGATGGACGTGAGTCTGAGTGAACTCCGGGAGATGGTGATGAATGGGGAGGCCTGGAGTGCTGTGATTCATGGGGTCGCAAAGAGTTGGACACGACTGAGCGACTGAACTGAACTGAACTGAACAGCACAGAGTTATTAGAAGGATTAAAAGGGCTGGTGCTAGTTAATAACTAATCTCACTATTAGTAGATTTAATGCAAAATAAACAGTAACTGAGCACCCACAGGGTGGAAACCGTGGGGAAACAAAGACAGCTGACACAGTCACCATCTCCAGTGACTTCACGGTGTGACAATACTGTTTTCCTCATTTCTTAGAGCACCATTAAATATTCAAGAAGTAAATGGTAAGTTGACGGTAACTTTTGTTCAGCGTATACTTAGGGAAGAGCTTAGGCATTACCCATTATTTTCATTTTTGGATCTAATTTTGGAGAATATTGGAATCACTTGTGTAGTGTTCTGACTATCACAAAACATGGATATCTTCCAAAAGATAGCTTGAAAAATGTCACAAAACACTCAATTATTGAAAAATTCTGTCACTGCTCCGTCCTCTCTTCAAAATCACTCTCCAGAATTCAAAGACTTTGATTACCTCCTGAGAATAGTAACAAATAGGATTTTACAAAGTGCTTTTAAAGAGACCAAATATTCTCACAAGAGGCAATTCCAAACAGACCACCCACCTCAAAACATTTTCTGTGCATGTGAGTAAGGAATTATCCTCATGGTTAAGATGGTTTCTTGATTTAATTCAATGCAAGGAAGAAGCCTTGAAAATTCAGTCTACAAAGTCTTATAAAATCATCTCACTTACTACATCCATCCAATCTCACATTGTCCACTACTATCTAAGATTGCTTGTGAAAGCTTGTATCACTTATGTAAATGTTACCTTGGGATAGTTTTTCAAAAAATGATCACTAATGGTTCTACTTCCAGATTACATTATGACAAAGAATGCAGTATAAAGCACAATCCTAGATACTATTTTAGAGTTAAAAAGGACTATTGGTTAGGAGTGTGGGATTAGGAAAAAGAAAGACCAGAGTCTGAAATTGGCCTGAGCTACGTGATGTGGACAAGTACCTCAGTAACTCCTGTAAGCCTCAGTTCCACAAGAGCTGAGGTGACAAATAAATGAGACCAGGAAATGAGGTGACAGCTCCTGGCACAAACGAGCACTGTGACATCAGTGAGTATGACGATAATGACAGCAAGAGTGAGCCAGGGTTGGAATCCAGGTCTGATTGCCTCTGAAACTCAATCTCCTTTTACTATCTGTTGTACGGCTTTTTTCAACTCTGGTCTCCAATCTAGAGCATCAGGACAAGCATTCAGCTCTGGTTCTTAAGGTACAGAAGGTGCAAAATCTCTGCCGGATGAGTCTGTTCAACCCCTTCACCATGGCAGGTAATCTGTGCAGCAGGAAGGACAGAGACTGAAAGGGAAGTGCCAATTCTCCACATGGGGGACAAGGCACCATATGGCCCTGCAATTAGGAAGGAATTAGACTGCCAAGAGCAAAAATAACCCTGGCAAAATCCAAAACGGCTGGTAGGAGATGTCGGCCCAGGTCAGCTCCTTCTTGGGGCTGTTCTTGTTTCCCAAGAGATTTTACTGATTTGTGATGAATTTGAAAAGGAACTGAAAGATGAAAAGGAAAACTGATGATAGCAGATATTTCTAAGGCCAGGCCATTAAATAAAACAATTTTCCCCTTTCCTATAAGCCTGGTGGATCAACAACTCTTCAAAAGGAAGATCATTGTTAACTCTGAGGAAGGTTAACAACCTCACTCTCCTCTCCTGTTTAAAAAAAAAAAAAAAAAGCAGGTGAACTAGATGAGATGGCTCATCTCTTGTAGCTCTGACATAAGTTTCTGAGGTCATGTGCCAGAGATGGCAAAGGGGAGAGGAGGAAGGAAGCAGTGGAGACGGATCCCACCAGTCTCTAGGAGTGAAGTTCATCTTCAAAGGAAAACGGCAGGGAACACTGGAATAGGATCCATAAGAATGTGACCTCACGTGTATTTCTATGAGTATACAGGTATGTGTCACACCAGAAAAATGAACACGGTGATCTTTTGAATTCAGAAAGTAACCCAAATATTGTTTCTCTTTTAACAGAATGAAACTATCAATGACATGCACATACATTTCATTCAACTGAAAGCTATCTTATGCATTTGACTATGAGGGATGATTCAAAGAAAAACGGCAAAGGGGTGTACTTGGCAAAATGAAAACTAACATTTCTTAAAATAGAGATCTGTTAGGTCATCTCTTTCTTAATTATGACACCTCAATATTTTTTTCTTGACAGCTTACAGTCAAAATCACCCTTCATGGCTGCTGCTTTGGTTAAACAGCAGCTGAGCAAGCTGGCTTGAATTCAAGGACCACGTTTATTTATTTATTTTTTTAAATTGGAGGCTAATTACTTTACAATATTGCAGTGGTTTTGCCATACATTGACATGAATCAGCCAAGCCATGGGTGTACATGTGTTCCCCATCCTGAGCCCCCCCCATCTCCCCCCACCCCCGTCCCATCCCATGGACTGTAGCCTACCAGGCTCCTCTGTGCATGGGATTTTCCAGACAATAGTACTAGAGTGGATTTCCAGTCTAGGGGCTGCTACATCTCATTTCTTGGCTACGATTTTAAGGTGCAATCAACTCAAACTCTCCAAGAGTCCAAGAGTTTGAGTTGATTGCACCTTAAAATCGTAGCCAAGAAATGAGATGTAGCAGCCCCTGGATTCACAATGAAACCAGCTGAAACTTATTTAATTGTGAACAGTTTCACTGTTATGATTGCTCTTATTGTTCACTCGCTGTCGTGTCTGACTCTTTGCAAACCCATTCACTGCAGCACACCAGGCTTCCCAGGTCTCCACTATCTCCCAGAGTATGCTCAAACTCACGTCCATTGACTCAGTGATGCCATCTAACAATGTCATCATCTGTCATCCCCTTATCCTGTTGCCCTCAATCTTTCCCAGCATCAGGGTCTTTTCCAATGAATTAGCTTTTTGAATCAGGTGACCAAAGTACTAAAGGTTCAGCTTCAGCACCAGTCCTTCCAGTGAATATTCAGGGTTGATTTCCTTTAGGATTGACTGGTTTGATCTCCTTGCTGTCCAAGGAACTCTCAAGGTCTTCTCCAACACCATAGTTCAAAAGGATCAATTCTTCAGTGCTCAGCCTTCTTTATAGCCCAATTCTCACATCCATACCTGACTACTAGAAAAACCATAGCTTTGACTATATGGACCTTTGTCAGCAAAATGATGTCTTTTCTTTTTAATACACTGTCTAGGTTTTTCATAGCTGTTCTTCCAAGGAGCAAGCGTCTTTTAATTTTGTGGCTGCAGTCACCATCTGTGTTGAAGTTAAATACTAATTCTGTTGCTGTAGCTGCTTCTGAGCTTAGACTACATACAAGGGAGAACTCTTCTTTCTTATTTTCTATCATACTATTAATCATTTTAATATAATTTTAAGATAACTGTGTAGTTATCCTTTCTTAATATTGTCTTCACAATGAAAATTCAGATCCTTTATAATCTTGACTTTCTGTGTGTCCGTAGATTGTGACCCATAAAGACAATAGAAAGTGGAAATTTTTTTCTTCTTTCTTCTTTTGCAGCAACATCTAAATATACCAGGGCTAATAACAGAACTGAAAGGGACCGAATAGAACTTCTTCAGGATGCGGAACCTTTGGATTTTAATGCAGAAACATTCACTGATGACCCTCTTGAATCTGAATCAGGAAGGTAAGTTCCAGTTTGTCCTTTTGGCTCCAGTATTCCTCTAAAAATTTGATAACATTCTGACTTGACAAGATAAACATAAGGAAAATATTCATCTTTATTGCTAATGTAAAATGTATTAAGCAATGTTTGATACCTTTTAACACCTGCTTATCTTTTATAGTTTAAAAATTATATCATCCAGTGGTAGTAATTGAAATTAGTACTTTCATAAATTATTACTATTAATATGATAAATAACAAAAGAATTGAAATCATTTGGTAGAATCTTAACAATATTTATATTCCTATTTCTGACAATTCAGTTTATTAAATCCATCATATTTGGCAGTAGTTACAAAGATATGACTAGGTGGCACTGTATTCTGTGCACTTTAACAACAGTAATTGCATTTTATGGCTGTAAGTCCAGTTGGAATTGAATCTAGAGAGGCTCAGTAACTTACTCAGGATCACACAGAGCAACAGAATCAGGCATTTAAACCCCAGGGCTCTGGCTTCAGAGTCTGTGCTTTTAGCTGTTATACCAAGTAGAAACAGCTAAGCAAAAGCAAAACATCATGGGCATGAAGATACTTGCTTATAAATAGCAAGAGGAATATTCTGTTTATATTCAACAATAGAGAGTAGGTATTAAATCCAAAATCCATGATGTGTTTTATATCTCTCTTCTCCTTTCTTTTTAACATCTCTCATCCTGCCGTATGTGTCATATCATAGGCTGTAAAACAGTTGTTGGTTGATTTATAATTATAGGTAAATGTCCTTGGGATAATATCCTTGGAGAATAAGTTTCTGATTTCAGCTACTGAATAGATTTTACAGTTCTTAAAAGTTATATTCCCACTTCCTTTTAATGTGTCCTTGTTTTTCTCTCCTTCTTTATTTTTGATGCCTCAGATCATTTCTTTATCCACCTTTCAGGTATCAGCCTGGTGGACGATACCTCTCAATGTCTCGCAGCAGAATATTTGATGATGTTTAAAGTCTGTAGGAATTTATGGAGTAGCTAACCAAGATCAACGAACAAGCTCAGTCTTTATGAACATCCATATGCTCTAGAATTAACTACTGAACTCCCAGTGAGAAATGTCAGGATAAAAAAGGCACGAAAAATTAATCAGATCTTAGTGATAATGGTTTATTATTCATTGAATATCGTCTTTATTTCTAATAGGATTTGTTGCATACCACTCCTGAAATGTCTGTCTTAGAAGTACAGTTACAATGGAAGGATTTAATTCATGATAAAGATCAGTATATGTTGAAAACATGTAGTTCAGATTAATTGTTTCAGATTAATTTTTTCAGGAAAAATTGTTTTAAAAGTTCAAGGAAGCCATAGTTATAACTGAATAATATTATAGTTTTATTATTGTGATTTATATATTATTTCTAAAAAATATGGTGATCCTTTATTTCCCAAAGAGATGGAGACCTCAATAATAACCATATTTACAAAACTCATGTCTTAAAACAAGGCTTACTTACCAGACATAACTGAATGTAGAAAGCCCTTTTTCAATACTGTATGCAAATTAGTTAGGTTTTTGCATGTATATTTAAGACTATACTACAACTGATAGTGTTGTGTCTTCAGCATGCATACTTTAATCAGGTGGTGAATTATTCTTTCAGTCTTTGGTAGTAACTGGAGGTTATCTTATGCTTTTGGTATGGCTTTGTAAAAGATGTTCATTTCAGAGAGGAGTGTTCACCTTTACCATTTTGTATAGTGATTTTAAGTGTTGATCATTCCATTCAAGGAGAGTCACAATTTTTAATGGTAAATAGTGAGGTTTTGGTGGCTCAGATGGTAAAGTGTCTGCCTACAACGTGAGAGACCCGGGTTTGATCCCTGGGTCAGGAACATCCCCCTGGAGAAGGAAATGGCAACCCCCTCCAGTACTCTTGCTTGGAAATCCCATGGGTGGAGGAGCCTGGTCGGCTACAGTCCATGGCGTCACAAAGAGTCGGACACGACTGAGCGACTTCCCTTTAACAGCCAAAGAGTCCCACAAAATTCTCACTTGTTAAAAGGTGCCTGTTTATTTCTTTTGAAAAAGAGTATCTGGTTACTCAAAGATAAAAAGTGAGTCCATTTACTGTTACTACTCACACTTAAATTGTGATTTATAGAAAACTACTTTAGAGTGGAGATATATAAGAACTTGTTGCTTAAACATGTTATCATTTTAAATTGAGTTTTTAAAATTTTGTTTAAGCCAAGGTTAGGTATTACATTTTAAGTCATCAGTGTTCTATGCACAGTGACTATAGTTAAGCACAACAGTTTGCAAAAAGAGTTGTTTATGTCCCTGAAATATTTGCAACTCTTTGAGAATCCATACCATGGATTCACCCAGTGGTGACTGGGCCACCCCACGGCTGTCTTAGTTTCACCTGTTATCCTTTTAGTAGTGCTCATCTTCACTCTTAAGTATTCCAGTTTGAGGATGAATTATAGTCACCTGACAATTTGATTATATGTTTCTTGAAGGTCATTTTTCCCTGAATCATAATTTTAAATGTTTTATTTTCCTCTTTTCTTAGTGTTATCACATAAATACATTAGAAGCCACAGTTTTAGGTAGATACTGAAAGGATAGTGTATCATCCTAGTTATCGCATTTTCTTAAATTTTTATGATTTTTTTAAGATTAGATCCCCGTTAAAATAATTATCAGTCAATAGATTTTCCTCTCAATCAAGATTATATAGACTACCCATTTAAGAAGACAGACACACAGCCTTTTATTGTGAAGCGTGGTCAGAGAGCAATAGGCCAGGAGCAGAGATAATTTAACACTGTAATTTCATGACTGACCATTGAAACCTTGGGCAAATCATGTAACCTTTCTGTGCCTCAGTTTCTTCATTTTCAAAATGAAGAGGATACTTGCTATTTACGTACTGATCTACCTCACAAAGCAATTGTGAGGGTATTGAGTTGATGTTTATAGAGTGGCGTTTAAAAAGACAAAATAAGTTGTTAGCTATGCTGGTTTTCCACACAAGTGGTATTTGAAGATATTAGATAGGAAACAGATCACCCCAGAAAGTGGTCCAATTTCTTATCATTGCAGAGAAGCTTACAAGTTCCCAAAGCAAAAACTCTTTCTGGAATAAGTAATCAAAATCCTGTGAAAATAATATTGTTTTATGATTTAGTCTTTGAGTTAACTTTGGAATATGTTCCTTAAGTATAATGTTGTTTCTCATAGGTTTTATCATGAAACTCAGATGCTATTGTAGAAGTAGAAGCAGAAAAAGAGAAGAAATGATCCAGTTACTTTTATAATTTATAATATTCTAAGATATGTTGATAGAAATATGTAAAAGATGTACTACTTTATTTATTATTAATTTTTAAAATTATTATAATAATTGGAGTGTATGTAATACTTTTATAAAATAGTATAGATCCTCTTTATGACTTTTGAGTTATTTCCAAAATAATTTTGGTTGTTTACGTGATCCAGAGTATTCAATTGTTTAGGCAGAATTTATGTTACAGGATTTCATATATGATCATATAGGAAGATTACCTGGCTGGGTAATTTTGTGTTTAGAAGTTAATTATTTAATCCCTGAAGTCTTAAGAGTTTATTGCTGGGGAACTAAGTTAATATTTGTTAAACAACTTTGTAAAAACTGTAATATGAACAAAAGTTTTCCGTTTTGAGAATCTTACTAAAATGACATCTACTGCAAAACATTATTAGTAAATTCATATACTTTACATGCAAAGTACATTTCTTGAAGAATTACTTCTGACAATTCCCTTTTGAGTGTTTCTTAATATTGTAATAGATTCCTAGTTAAACTTTCTAAATTATTTTTCTAAATAATTATTAGAATATTCAGTAAGCCAGTGTTCAGTAAGCCATTGCAGAAAATAACAATAAGTAATCTATTAATTTCACGGATCTGTAAGTTGCTATTAACTTTTGTTATTACATCAATAATTTGTTATTATTAGAACATTTTTTTTAAAAATCATTATTAAAATAAGACTATTAGAATTTGTTTTCTTACCAAATGAACAGGGGCCTTAGAATAATTTCATTACATTAGAGGCCCTCATTTACAAGAGTCATAAGAACTAAATAAGAACTTTCAAGGGTTTTCAATTTATAAAGAATAGATCAGAGGATTGGACAATCAAAATTTTTAAAAATATTGCTGCCAATTTGTGTTTGGACACTACTATTTGATTAGATTATCAGTTCTTAAATGTATGCTGGTTGTATACCCAAATGAAATTAAATGTGGATAGGAAAGTCAGTGTGTGTTTTTTAAGGTATATTTTAGAATATTAATGAAGGAATTCATTGATATACAGCAGCAAACCTCATTTTTGTATACGTGTAGTAGATTTGGAGAATGTTCCTGATTTTTATGTAGATTACTGTTTTAAAGGAAAAATAAACTCTCCATAATTTTAATTCACCCTGTTCAGTAATGTGAGTTTTATATTTGTGATTTGTGTGGGCCATGCCTGAAAATCACAAGGATAAACATATTTGCACTAAGAGGCAGAACTTATCCCTGAAAAATCTTAACGTACTTGAATCTCCAAAGTGTAATGGATCATATTTATTAAATCCCAAATGTTAATAAGTAAGTGGATCTAGACTTTTATCTTTCCTTTCTTTTCTCCCTTCCTCCTTTCATTCCTTTAATATCTTCTTTCCTCTCTGAAGCCTGTCTTTATAGTATAGCTTATAATGAGCTGACATATTTTTCTTCCGCTTGTTTGGTGTATACCGTTGTTTTTGATGGTCAGTACACTCAAAAGGTAGTAGTTCTGACTACAGATCCCACTACTTGAATAGCAGTATTGCACTTAAAGTAGTACAACAGATTTTGCTAGACAACTAAGCAACATCTGGATGTAAATACGAGGGATGCTAGCTCACTGTGTTGTCTTTTTTGCCACTACGTAGGAAACTTCAGTAAAATGAAATATTTTCAGTGTAAATGTTTTAACATAAAATTATATTTCTAAAACCAGTGATTATTAAAAACAAGCAAACAAACCCCAAACATTAAAAGCCTTGAGACCTTATTTTATGAAAAGGAGTTTGTAAACAACATACATCGTTGTCAAAATTTTCATTAGAAGAGGTTGAAACAATGTAAGAGTATTACAGGGAGCCTTCTGAAATATTATTTCCCGTTGTGTGGGTTACTTCTTTTCAATTCATTGACTTATTTTTCTGCTCAGAGACCTGGAAGTCTAGGCAGTGTTATTCCCTTTACTAACTCCTGGAAACCAGGTTCTGTGAGCCATCTCTACCAGCAGAGCAGCTATTAGCCCTGCCCCATCCCCAGTCCTTTTGCAGTGGGAACATACCCACACCCCGAATTCCTTTTATGTTCAGCTTGGTTTTCCTAACATTTTATATCCATTATGATAGATTGAAGCCTCATCGCAGTTTTAAATTTGTTAATGAAACAAGAATAATGGCATGTTCCTCTTCTCATAGATATCCTAAAAGACTTTTGTTTTTAACACACTCCCTGGAGAGAATTTACCTTTTTTTCCTGTGAAAATCTTTTCTTTTGTGATTATCCTGATCTCACATCATTTTGCAAAAGGAGATTTTTACTGTACTTAGTGCAAAAGAGTAGAAAGAATGGTTTACTGTGGCAGACATATATAAAATAAAAGTCATAATTTGTTAATCTGACTGTACAACACCATTTTGAGTTTGTGTTTTTTGACACAAATCTTATCAGTCTAGTCACTTAGAGCTGTATTTCTCAAAAGAATGCTGGCTAGCATCTTCCCTACTTAGTACACCAAATTGTAGGGGAGAGACTATGTATTTTTTTTAAGCAATCCAATGGATTTGTTTTTGTCCATATTTTATAAACAACTTGAAAAACTTTTCTCATTTCAAAGATAGAAAACACGTGGACCTGTCTTTTAAATAATTGTAATCTAATATATATATTTATAAATTATAGCATTGGAAAAAGAGCTCTAATAATGATGTTGTTACTTCCTTGTATTTAATTTTTATAAAATGTTTTTGTAAGTAACTAATTGTAGTATTGCTTTTAAGTAGTTTAAAAATCTTTCTCAAATAAGTTCTGCCCAGGACTTATTTCCTTGGGTCAATATTCTAAAGTTCAGTAGTCTAGTATGAGTTTGAAATATTCCTACATCTCTTCATTATCTTTTTATATATACTAGTACTCAAGCAAAGTATACCAAAAGCCTAAGTTCTGTGTTGCATTAAAGTACTTGTTATTTATCTTATTCAGTGGATTAGGTGAAGTAGAGAGTAAATCTTTTCAAATGTGCATCTGATCATAAATTTAAAAATGTTTATTATGTTCATTTTTGGTGCATGATGCCAAATTTATCTTTAATCAGCCACTACTACCTGGTGGTGGTTTAGTTGCTATTAGTAAGTTGTGTCTGACTCTTTTTGCAACTCCATGGACTGTAGCCTACCAGGCTTCTCTGTCCATAGAGTTCTCCAGGTAAGAATACTACCTGGTATGTAATGGCAAATGTTTCCCTTTCTGATCAATGGGTTGTAGATATAACTATTTTTCTCTGCAGATTCTCACTAAATATGTATTTGAAAAAAACCTGCAAAGTGCTACCTGTAATTAAGTTATCATCTTTGGCCTTATCTATGCATAATGTTCTCTCAATTTGGTTTTGATAGACTCATGGACTTGGAATTGCTTTGTAGTATTTTAACTTATTGTAATGTAATGGATTTTTTGAGATGTTTATTTGATTAGCTGTTAAAATATAGGAAATTATGTAGCTCTGCATGAAATAAAGTACATTTCTACCAGTTACTAAGCACTTTGCTGGTCATTTATGTGTTTTCCTTCAACCATCTTTGAGATTATACTCTTTTTAGTAAACTAAGACTTTTTTGTTCCTTTCAAATTATTAACAGGTATCATGAAAGAAATGTTTTAAGATAAATAACTAAATACTTTAGGCTCCACCTTACTTCCTTCAGTGAAGTTGAAAACAGGAAAATCAATGAAACCAAATACTGAGTGTTTGAAAAGATGAATAAAATTGATGAAACCCTAGCCAGGCTGACAAAGAAAATAGAGTTGCTTTCTCATATACCAAAAATAACAATGGAAATTTGAGATTAAAAACAACATCATTTACATCCATCCTAGTTAATACAGCAGAAGAAAAGGAAATAAAAGATACGCAGTTTTGGAAGTAAGAAATAAAACTGTGTTTGTGTGCAGATCATAATGATCATCTATGTAGCAATCTAAAAGAACTGGCTAAAAAAATGAAAACAAAAAACAACAACCACAAAAAAACCTAGAATGAGTAAATGATTATAGCAAGTTTGCAGGATATAAGGCTAATATAAAAAAGTGAGTCCTTTTTCCTTTTACCAGCAATGGAAGAGTAGAATTCAAAATTAAAGATAATACCATTTACATTAGCATCCCCTAAAATGAAATACTTAGGTAATAAATTTAATAAAATATATCTAAGATCTATATGAAGAAAACTACAAACCACCGATGAAAGAACTCAAAGAACAGAATAAATAGAGATTCCATAATGAGCAGGAAGGCAGGAAGACCCAATATTTCCAGGATGTCACTTCTTCCCAAACTGACCTATTGATTCAGTGTAATCCCAGTTAAAGCCCCAGTAAGTTATTTTATGGATATTGACAGACTGATTCTAAAGTTTATAAGGAGAGGCAAAAGACCCAGAAGAGTCAACACATACTGAAGGAGAACAAAGCTGGAGTACTGACACTAGCCAATTTCAAGACTTCCAAAAAAGCTACAATTATCAAGACATTGTGAGATTGGTGAAAGAAAAGACAAGTAGACAATGAAACAACAGAGAGCAGAAGTACACCCACATAAATATAGTCAATTGATCTTTGACAAAAGAACAAAGGCGATTCAATGGAGAAAGGAGTCTTTAACAAATGATGCTGGAACACTGGATATCCAAATGCAAAAATAATCTGGACTCTAACTTTACACCTTTTACAAAAATTAATTCAAAATGGTTCGTAAACCTGAAACAAAACTTCTAGAAGATAACATAGAGGGAAACATAGGAAACATGGGCTTAGCAGACAATATATATATCACACAAAAATGTGGGTATATGTACCCAGAGAAATGTACAGGAATGGCATTATTCATATAATGTCAACCATAGATAATTCAGTCAACAGAATAGGTTTATTTATTCAATATGATGGATATGTGCATGAATAAGTGGAAGTGATTAATTATTAATACAACTATGTAACAACATGGATGAAGCAAAGATATGGAGCCAAACAAGTCAGACATGAAAATTATAGTGTGATTCTGCTTATATGAAGTTCAAAAAAAGATTAAATTGTAGAGTTAAAAAGTGAATGTAGTAAAATCATAAAGAATAAAAAACAAGAAATTGCATACATATCAGGCTATTGCTTACCTTTAAGGAGAAGGAAGGGATTAATGACTATGATGAGCACAAGAGAAACTTCTGGATTGCTACCTGTGTTCCCTTTCTTGGGTGGTGGTTTTACAGGTGTCCACTCAGTGGTAATGAATTGCTAAACAGTACATGCATCTGGTCCCATCACTTCATGGGAAATAGATGGGGAAACAGCAGAAGCAGTGTCAGACTTTATTTTCTGGGCTCCAAAATCACTACAGTTTGGTGATTGCAGCCATGAAATGAAATGACGCTTACTCCTTGGAAGAAAAGTTATGACCAACCTAGATAGCATATTGAAATGCAGGGACATTACTTTGCCAACAAAGGTCCATCTAGTGAAAGCTATGGTTTTTCCAGTGGTCATGTATGGATGTGAGAGTTGGACTGTGAAGAAAGCTGAGTACCGAAGAATTGATGCTTTTGAACTGTGGTGTTGGAGAAGACTCTTGAGAGTCCCTTGGACTGCAAGGAGATCCAACCAGTCCATCCTAAAGGAGACCAGTCCTGGGGGTTCACTGTAAGGACTGATGCTGAGGCTGAGACTCGAATACTTTGGCCACCTCATGCGAGGAATTGACTCATTGGAAAAGACTCTGATGCTGGGAAGGATTGGGGGCAGGAAGAGAAGGAGATGACAGAGGATGAGATGGCTGGATGGCATCACCGACTCAATGCACATGAGTTTGAGTGAACTCCAGGAGTTGGTGGTGGACAGGGAGGCCTGGCATGCTGCTATTCATGGGGTCGCAAAGAGCTGGACACGACTGAGTGACTGAACTGAATTGAAACAACTGCTGCACTATCTAAAGATCAAGATTTATAGATATATTAAACCAAAGTATAAATCTTGACTAGGATTTTGCAGTTAATGAAACCCTTTGAAATTGTTTCAGATATAACTTGGAAAATTGTCCTCATTCAGTCATTGAATTCAAGACAACTCCTTGAACTACTGCATTCTGGCCTTAAGCTAGCTATCTGCTTATTTTCCCAATCCAGTCAGAAGATGCTCATCAACCTACTATAGCCTAAACTGACTATGCATTTGGTCATATTTATTCTCCCCATTCATAACCTCATGCTCTTTTGGAAGAAGCCTACTGTACATGTCTCACTGATGAAATGTCAGTTTCCTCTTATTTGCTCCCAATAATTATCAGTAATCATCCTCAGAGGAAGGATTTTCTCATTGAAACAGAAGTTTCAACACCATTTGTCCCAACATTAGTTCATTCTGTCGTCTT
Source organism: Oreotragus oreotragus (assembly GCA_006410675.1). NCBI lineage: Eukaryota > Metazoa > Chordata > Mammalia > Artiodactyla > Bovidae > Oreotragus > Oreotragus oreotragus. The sequence goes on from SJYX01011627.1 coordinate 155,333, forward strand.
CTTTCTCCTGAAACCAATTTTAAATATACATGAATCATTTAAATATATGTGAATGGTGATATACCCTGTGTCCTTATGTATTTAGGGTAAAGGCATGTTTGCCTTCTGTCTCCCTCCAGAACTGATATTCTCAACCCTGGCTTCATATTAGAAGCACTTGAGGAACTTTGAAAGCATACTTATGTCTGGGTCCTATTTCAGAATGTCTTATGTAGATTACTTATGGGGGAGTCCAGGCAAAGATGTATTTGTACAGCTCCCAGGAATTACAGTCCACAAGGTAGAGACTCTCCCTTCTACAACCACGTCTCTGTTTCCCCCAGCTTCACTTACCAGAACACACAGGGCAGGGCTCTCTCCTCAGGGTTTTCTCTAAATGTCAGGCCTCTTTAGCAAAAGGAGGTCAGAGTTGACTGCTGCTCATTCAGTTTGTCAGCTGACTGCCTGATTCCTGGACTTGAGAACTAGGAATCTCACTTTTCAGCCAATTGGTCTTGAGATTTTTAAGTGTAGAATCTCTTAGGTGGGGGCATTTCTCAAATGCTGTATAAATTAGCAAATGTTTAAACATGAAAACGAAGCCCCAGTAAAGCAAAGTGAAACCTCAAGTAAGAGCTGACATAGGATATTACTCCTCACCAGGGTTTTCAGAAACTATCACAGAAGAGGCCCTTGGGATGAAGAGAAATATAAAGTCCTCATTCACTGGCTCTTAAACAGGAGTCGCAGGTGAACAGTGGCTTTCTTTTTGAAGAGTTTGCTGCCAATGGAATGTGAAGACATCTGTTGGCCTAACAGTCGAAAGCAAGGGACCAGCAGATGGCACGGGCACACGGCTTTTAGAGTGGTTTGTCCAAAAAAAAAAAAAAAAAAAATGCTTGAGTTTATGAGACTCTGTCATCAAGGAAACAAGTCTTACACACAGGTACATTTGAGAGCAAAGTTAGCATAGAATTGAAGGTAATACCCAGCATCATGCATGAGCTTCAGTATTCAGCCAGTAGAGAGAGATTAGAGACACTAGCCATAGCTGGTAACATCATCCAGAGCAGGGAGAGCATTAAATGATGGGTACCATTTAGATTAGGAGAAGAATGGCAAAAGGAAGAAAGCTAGAACACTCTAAACACCAGAAAGAATGTAGCAAAGACAAAAACGGAAATGAATAAATGTGGGCTTATCGTTTGAAGAAATTGCTAAATAGTTCTCCAACCTTTGGCCATATGGACATTCTTGCCAACATTGGTGGTGTCAGTCTTTTTCACTTTAAACTTTCTGGTGAGGGTGACGTGGTACCTCTAGTTTCAGTTTTCATTTCCTTTATGTCCAGTGATGTTAAACATTTTTCCGTGTGTTAACAGCTGTTTTTATATCTTCCTTTTTGAACTATCTGTTCATCTTTGCTCTTTTTTTTTTTTTTTTTTTTTTGAAGCGATCCACACAGTCAGATCCAGAAACCTCCACCATAGAGGAGGTCATGTCAGTTCACCTCTTTCCTTCCTCCTTAACTTATAAAACAGAAACAAACAAAGAAACAAAAAATAGCCCAATTTTTAGTTAGGCTGTTTGTCTTTTTATTCAGTTCAGTTCAGTTCAGTTGCTCTGTCGTGTCTTGACTCTTTGCGAACCCATGAATTGCAGCACGCCAGGCCTCCTTGTTCATCACCAACTCCTGGAGTTTACCCAGACTCATGTCCATTGAGTTGCTGATGCCATCCAACCATCTCATCCTCTGTTGTCCCCTTCTCCTTCTGCCTTCAATCTTTCCCAGCATCGGGATCTTTTCAAATGAGTCAATTCTTCGCATCAGGTGGCCAAACTATTGGAGTTTCAGCTTCAACATCAATCCTTCCAATGAATATTCAGGACTGATTTCCTTTAGGATGGACTGGTTGGATCTCCTTGCAGTCCAAGGGACTCTCAAGAGTCTTCTCCAACACCACAGATCAAAAGCATCAATTCTTCGGTGGTCAGCTTTCTTTATAGTCCAGCTCTCACAATCATACATGACTACTGGATAAACCAAAGCTTTGACTAGACGGACTTTTGTTGGCAAAGTAATGTCTGTGCTTTTTAATATGCTGTCTAGGTTGGTCATAACTTTTCTTCCAAGGAGCAAGCATCTTTTAATTTCATGGCTGCAGTCACCATCTCCAGTGATTTTAGAGCCAAAAAAATTACAGTCTGTCTTTTTATTAATAAACTATTAATCTATTAATTGTTTTGTACAAGTTATTTATATGTTCTGGAATAAAGATCTTCCATGGATAGCCTGTTTGCTTTCTTACTTGTCTTTTGATGAACAGAGACATTTATGTTTGATGAACATAAATGTTTATCAATTTTATTGTTTAAGAAATTTTTGCTCTCTCTGAGTCATAAGGGTATTCTCCTATGCTTTCTTTTTCTTTAAGTTTTATGGTTTTAGATTTTTACATTTAGGCTATGATCCATCTTGAATTAAAGTCTGTACATATATGATTTAGGGGACTATGGTTTTTAAAAAATATATAAATATTCTTTTCCTTCAAAGCATCTTGCTGGGAGTGTGTGAGTATTGAATTTATAGATCAATTTTTTGGAGAATAGAGATCTTAACAATTTTGAGCTTTCAGAGCCAGTAACTTTGTATATCTTTCAATTTCAGTAATCCTTTGTAGAGTGTAGAGGTCATGGACAGTTTGTTGCTAGGTTTAATTTTAGCTGTGTAAAGTTTTTGGATTTTTTTAGATTTTAATTCCAATAGTTTCTGCTATTAGAAATACAATTGATTTTTATATATTGACCTTGAGTCCTGCAATTTTGATAATTTGATTTATTTTACTGGGAATTTTTATCACTTCAGTAGTATTTTCTATGTACACAATGGTGTCTCTGATGGATATCAGTTTTCTTCCTTCCTGATTATTTTATTTATGTATGTATGTATTTATGAATGAATGAACTGGCTAGAGTTTCTACCATGTTGTCGAATACAAATGATAAGAGCAGGCATTTCTCCTTTGTTCTTATCTTAGATGGAAGGAGTTCATTGTTTCATCATTAAGTATGATTGTAGACCAGGATTTTTTAAAATACATGCCTTTTATCCCATTGAAGAAATTACTTTCAGGACTTCCTTGGTGGTCCAGTGGTTAAGACCCCAAGCTCCCAATGCAGGGGGCCCGGGATTCAACCCTTGGTCAGGGAACTAGAGCTGACAGGCTGCAAGGAAGATCAAAGGTCCTGCAAGCTGCAACCAAGACACGCAGCAGCCAAGTGAATATTTTTTTAAAAAATCGTTTTCTGTTCCTAGTTATGCTGAGAGTTTCTATAATAAGGTAATGATTTTTGTCAAATTTTTTTTCTGCATCTATTGAAAAGATCATATGGTACTTCATTTTTACTCTGTTATTGTGGTGAGTTACAATAATTCATTTTGTTGATGTTTCCTTTGCTATGCAGGGCTTCCCTGATAACTCAGTTGGTAAAGAATCTGCCTGCAGTGTGGGAGACCTGGGTTCCATCCCTGGGTTGGGAAGATGCCCTGGAGAAGGGAAAGGCTACCCACTCCAGTATTCTGGCCTAGAGAAGTCCATGGACCGTATAGTCCATGGGGTCACAAAGAGTCAGACACGACTGAGTGACTTTCACTTTCACTTGCTATGCAAAAGACTGTAAGTTTAGATTGGTTTATTTTTGCTTTTGTTGCCTTTGCTTTGGGTGTCAAATCCAAAAAAAAATCATCACCCAGAACTATGTCAAGGAGCACCTAGTTTTCTTCTAGGAGTTCTCTGGTTTCAGCCTTACATGGAGGTCTTTTCTGTCTGTTTCAGAGTTGCACTAAAAACCAGTATTGAAACCAGACTTGTTTTGAGGGTAGAAAATGCAAAGATATCTTCTGGAGATTTCAGGTTCTGTCCTTCCCAGGGTTAACATTATAAGGCAGCAAAATTACAAGATGACCTCAACTTATACATCAGTAAACTATGGAAAGACCCCTAGTCCTATTTTATGAAGCTTATTCAGAATTAGAGTCACACTCAGCTTTAGAAGTTCAGTCTTCCAGGTAAAGATGTGGACTTCAGAGCTAGGACCCTGATACCTGTTCAGGAACAATGACCTTTTTAAGAGGCCACCAGAGCAATAGTCCTGGAATGGTACGCCAAGTTCCCTTGGGAATTTGCCTAGGGATATCTTGGGTTTCCCAGGTGGTGCTAGTGGTAAAGAATCTGCCTGCCAGTGCAGGAGACCTAAGAGACCGGGATTCAATCCTTGGGTCAAGAAGATCCCCTGGAGGAGGAAATGGCAAACTGCTTCAGTATTCTTGCCTGGAGAGAATCCCATGGACAGAGAAGCCTGGTGGGCTATGGTCCACAGGGTCGTAAAGAGTTGGACACAACTGAAGGGACTTAGCACTTAGCAAGTCTTAAGTTTGCTACACTAGCAGAGATTTTAAGCAGGTACCTGGGGAAATGGAGCTTGTCTGTTTGCAACCCCATGAACTATACAGTCCATGGAATTCTCCAGGCCAGAATACTGGAGTGGGTAGCTTTTCCCTTCTCCGGGGGATCGTCCCAACCCAGGGATCAAACCCAGGTCTCCTGCATTGCAGCTGGATTCTTTACTAGCTGAGCCTCAAGAGAAGCCCCAAAATATTGGAGTGGGTAGCCTATCCCTTCTCCAGCAGATCTTCCCAACCCAAGAATCAAACTGGGGTCTTCTGCATTGCAGGTGGATTTTTTTTTTTTTTTTACCAACTGAGCTATCAGGGAAGCAGTGTGAAGTTATTGGAACCATTAGGTGGGGTACCAAAAGTTGGGGGGAAGGGTCCATAAAACAGGTGGATCCAAGTTACTTGGAGGTGGAGCTGTCATCCACTCGCTCTCTAAACGTCCCGACCATTACTGGTTCGGAGTGTTTTCCTGGCAGGGAGGGTGGAGACGATGTGGACAGCACTGGATTGGCTCACTAACCCCTCCTTCTGCTGGCCAAGGTTAGGGAGGGTGAGGACAGGCTAGTGGTTTATTCACAGAGGGAGGAGGGGCCAGAGAGCAAGAGGTGACCAACAGAAAGGAAGACAAAGGGATACCTCATCTCTCACCAGGCTCCCAGCCAGTGCCTTTCCTTCCCTGCCTGCGTGTACTCCGGGTCTGTGTGCGAGGGCAAAGGGCTCAACTCTGTAGCCTCTACAGGAGTCAGGATGGCAGGGCAGCAGGCGCTGCTTCTATTTGGATTTCTGCTGCCTGGGCTCCTGTTCTCAGAGGCTGCCAAAATCCTTACTGTGTCCCTGGTAGGTAAGTGCTTGACTGAAGATCCAGAGACAGGCAATCAGCCCTTGGTGAGAGAGTCGCGTGTTTTTCCAGTCCGAGGCATGTTTTTCACCCTGGCTGGCCAATGAAGAGGTAGGAGCCATCCATGTGGGTCATGTGTGGGGCTGGGACTAGAAGTTTGAGATCCAGCCCAGTGCAGGAGGCCCCGGCTGCCTCCTCCAGGGTGTGAGCTGGACATTCAGAGGCTCTCACTAAACATCTGCAGGGCACACAGTAAGGACTGTGGCTGACTAGTGGTTTGCAGGGAGGTGGGCATGTGTGTGTGTGAGGGGTGAGGGTATAGAGGGGGAAGGAAAGGGGCCTCTGGGGGCAGCAGTACTATTAAGAATTTTCTGAGCCTGCATGAGAGCCAGAGTGGAGTAGGGAAGATATTATAATGATAATTAGAAGAGTGGAGTGTTTTACCCAGAGGAATATATCAGGATACAGGGGTAATCACAGATGGAGTTTCCCTAAGACTTCATTTTAACCCACAGTGGGCTCTTATTTCACTGAGAATCTTTGAGCTGGAAAGAACCATAAATTCTAATTGAGTTCCCACTAGGTTTTCCTGAGCAGGAAATTAAGGGTCAGGAAAGTGAGGCATCTGCTGCAAGAGCAAACAGAAGCCCCTAATGGAACATACCAGATATTTACTCAGGAGTTCCTATCCCTGAGACCATCTTCTTCAAGCTTCCACTGTCACTCATTTTTCAGTGGGGAGTTTTAAAAATCACTCTTTGTCTCTATTTGAAATCTTTTTTCTTATTAGTTTTTTGTAATGAGAATGCAAGACAGCTTTCTCACCCCGCTAAGAGTACACTCTTCCCTAGCCTCGGACTCTTGGGAGGGAGCTGGTGTGGTTTGTGAGGGGCTGGAAGCTCAGAACGCACTGGGGCTCCCCAGGACCCTCCATGAATGGATGCGTGTGTGGTTGCCCTTCATCTTGCCCTTTCTCCCAGGTCTAGGGATTGACACATGGGCAAGAGGTGTGGGAGATTTGTACTTATCATTTCCTGTTATGTCAGACTGTACAAGTTTGTGTTTAAAAAAAATTGAGAAATAAGTACACACTATTTCTCTAGCACCATGTCCTTCTAACCTTAGTCTCCAAACATTTGCCATTTGCCACTAACTCCTCTTCTGATTGGCTTTCTCTACTGCTGAGACCCTTAGATTCAAGCAGCATCCTTGTGTTGGTGCAGGTTCTAAGAGAAGAACTTAGTGTGATGAAGCTCGAACCTCTCCCAGGGATTAAACTTCTCTTTCCTTAGGATACCAAGACTGTCCTTGGATGGATAGTGTTCCAGTCTCTCACGCATGTAAGATTCTGCAGGCCATCCCACAGTTATCCCACAAGTCCACCCCCAAGCCCTGATGGGTGTGAAACAGTTAGGCCTCCACTGAGAAGCTTCCTGCTAATTACATTAGACTCTCAAGCACTTTGACTCTAACATGGCCGCACATCCCTCTGCTGCAGTGGTTGCTTCCTGGACTCACATTCAAGCTCCCACAGTTCTCACTCCTACTCCAGCATACATTTCCAAAGAGAAGAATCCCAGAAATAGTTCTGATGGATTGTCCGTTAGGAACTCTTCACACTCACATGCATGGCACTGTGCCAAAATTTCTACCAGTGCAGTTATTTTTTCAGGATATGGTGTCTTCCTATGGCCCTGCTAAAAGGCAATGTGTACCTTAAGATCAGGAACTCCTTAGGACCTAAGCACTGAGAAGCTTATCACACTGACATGGAGACCAGAGTCACAGGAGGAAATCTTTCATGGAGGT
>SJYX01011627.1:162540-201785 GCA_006410675.1 Oreotragus oreotragus
GGGGGGGGGGGGGGGGGGGGGGGGGGGGGGGGGGGGGGGGGGGGGGGGGGGGGGGGGGGGGGGGGGGGGGGGGGGGGGGGTGGGGGGGGGGGGGGGGGGGGGGGGGGGGGGGGAGCGTGGGCGGCGAGTTGGACATACTCAGAATGAGATGGAAAGACTGACTGATAGCACTCATTTCCTCCACTCCCAATCACCTCTCTGCTTCCCTACCCCTCCCCTCCTGGATTTATCAGCCCATCAATTGTAGAATCTCGACTCTCATCATTATAAAAATGAACTTGCGCTTTGTTCCTAGGTGGAAGCCATTTTCTACTGATGAATCAGATCTCTCAGATTCTTCAAGATCATGGTCATAATGTCACCATGCTTCTCCAAAGGGGAAATTTATTGCTACCAGGTACCTTTCCCCATTAATTATTAAAAAAAATTTTTTTTCCCCACTAATCCTTGATTTCCTATATTGCTGGAAAGAAACTAATGCTTTTTGCATAGAAGGGCTTTTCAGATAGTTTCTTTAAATCTAATTGAATTAAAAGAAGGAAAAGCGTGTGTGTGTGTGTGTATGTAAGCTATAGGAAAGCTTCTTGGCTCCGTTCACCAGGATTCTGTATGGGTTTCCCAGATGGCTCAGTGGTAAACAACCTGCCTGACGATGCAGGAGATAAAAAAGATGTGGGTTCGATTCCTGGGTTGGGATGATCCCCTGGAGTAGGAAATGGAAAACACTCCAATATTCTTGCCTGGGAAAGTCTGTGGTCAGAGGAGCCTGGCGGGCCTCAGTCCATGAGGTAGCAAAGCGTCAGACACGACTGAAGCAACTTAGCATGAGCATGAAACTCCACGTTCTGTGATCTTATGTTCTCTTCCCTTGTGTTAAGTCACTTCAGTTGTATCTGATTCTTTGTGACCCCATGGACTGTAGCCTGTCAGGCTCCTCTGTCTATGGGATCCTCCAGGTAAGAATACTGGAATGGGTTGCCATTTCCTATTCTATGAGATCTTTCCGATCCAGGGATTGAACCCACATCTCTTTTATCCCCTGCTTCGGCAGGCAGGTTCTTTACCACTAGCACCACCTGGGAAGCCCTCTCCTCCCTTACCTGACTTCTGCATCTCAAGCAAACCCCCCACACGTTCCCACAAACCATGTTGGTAAATACTACTCTTTGTTTAAATTGGAGGTTAATTACTTTACAATATTGTGGTGGTTTTTGCCATACATCGACATAAATAAGCCATGGGTGTACATGTGTTCCCCATCCTGAACCCCCCTCCCACCTCCCTCCCTATCCCATCCCTCTGGCTCATCCCAGTGCACCAGCCCTGAGCACCCTGTCTCATATATTGAACCTGGACTGGCGATCTGTTTCACATGATAATATGATAATATTATCATATGATAATATATGATATGTTTCACATATGATAATATACATGTTTCAATGCTATTCTCTCAGATCATCCCACTCTCGGCTTCTCCCACAGAGTCCAAAAGTCTGTTCTTTACATCTGTATCTCTTTTGCTGTCTTGCATATAAGATCATCTTCCCAATCACCTCTCTGCTTCCCTACCCCTCCCCTCCTGGATTTATCAGCCCATCAATTGTAGAATCTCGACTCTCATCATTATAAAAATGAACTTGCGCTTTGTTCCTAGGTGGAAGCCATTTTCTACTGATGAATCAGATCTCTCAGATTCTTCAAGATCATGGTCATAATGTCACCATGCTTCTCCAAAGGGGAAATTTATTGCTACCAGGTACCTTTCCCCATTAATTATTAAAAAAAAATTTTTTTCCCCACTAATCCTTGATTTCCTATATTGCTGGAAAGAAACTAATGCTTTTTGCATAGAAGGGCTTTTCAGATAGTTTCTTTAAATCTAATTGAATTAAAAGAAGGAAAAGCGTGTGTGTGTGTGTGTATGTAAGCTATAGGAAAGCTTCTTGGCTCCGTTCACCAGGATTCTGTATGGGTTTCCCAGATGGCTCAGTGGTAAACAACCTGCCTGACGATGCAGGAGATAAAAAAGATGTGGGTTCGATTCCTGGGTTGGGATGATCCCCTGGAGTAGGAAATGGAAAACACTCCAATATTCTTGCCTGGGAAAGTCTGTGGTCAGAGGAGCCTGGCGGGCCTCAGTCCATGAGGTAGCAAAGCGTCAGACACGACTGAAGCAACTTAGCATGAGCATGAAACTCCACGTTCTGTGATCTTATGTTCTCTTCCCTTGTGTTAAGTCACTTCAGTTGTATCTGATTCTTTGTGACCCCATGGACTGTAGCCTGTCAGGCTCCTCTGTCTATGGGATCCTCCAGGTAAGAATACTGGAATGGGTTGCCATTTCCTATTCTATGAGATCTTTCCGATCCAGGGATTGAACCCACATCTCTTTTATCCCCTGCTTCGGCAGGCAGGTTCTTTACCACTAGCACCACCTGGGAAGCCCTCTCCTCCCTTACCTGACTTCTGCATCTCAAGCAAACCCCCCACACATTCCCACAAACCATGTTGGTAAATACTACTCTTTGTTTAAATTGGAGGTTAATTACTTTACAATATTGTGGTGGTTTTTGCCATACATCGACATAAATAAGCCATGGGTGTACATGTGTTCCCCATCCTGAACCCCCCTCCCACCTCCCTCCCTATCCCATCCCTCTGGCTCATCCCAGTGCACCAGCCCTGAGCACCCTGTCTCATATATTGAACCTGGACTGGCGATCTGTTTCACATGATAATATGATAATATTATCATATGATAATATATGATATGTTTCACATATGATAATATACATGTTTCAATGCTATTCTCTCAGATCATCCCACTCTCGGCTTCTCCCACAGAGTCCAAAAGTCTGTTCTTTACATCTGTATCTCTTTTGCTGTCTTGCATATAAGATCATCATAACCATCTTTCTAAGTTCCATATATATGTTTTAATGTATTGGTGTTTTTCTTTCTGACTTACTTCACTCTGTATAATAGGCTCCTATTTCATCCACCTCATTATAACTGATTCGAATAAATTCATTTTAATAGCTGAGTAATACTCTATTGTGTATATGTACCACAGTTTTTCTTATCCATTCATCTGCTGGTGGACATCTAGGCTTTTTCCACATCCTGGCAATTGTAAACAGTGCTGCAGTGAACATTGGGGCACACATGTCTCTTTCAGTTCTGGTTTCCTCAGTGTGTATGCCCAGCAGTGGGATTGCTGGGTTGTATGGCAGTTCTATTTCTAGTTTTTTAAGGAAACTCCACACTGTTCTCCATAGTGGCTGTACTAGTTTGCTGCATTCCCACCAACAGTGTAAGAGGGTTCCTTTTTCTCCACACGATCTCCAGCATTTATTGCTTGTAGACTTTTTGATACCACTTTATAACTTGGCTTGAAAACTTGTTGAACAGATGTGTTACCGACATATAAGATTTCTAATAGGTAAAGATCACTTTTCTTTTTCTATGGCATAGATGACTTATCTGAAATTTAAGGAAGCTTTCCCAAGGGGTTCCTTATTTATGCAGCTAAGATCAGACTCTACCGTTAAGGTGATCTTGTTTTCTTGAGAATCAGTGACTGCCCATGAATTTGTGCATGTCGACATAGAAGAGGCCTAAATCCACAGAATTTAGCTCTAATGAGCTCCTACATTTTAGCAACTCCTCTCTGTCAACAGAAAAGGGAATAGCAACCCTGAGAACTTCAGTGGTTCTCTTGCAGTTACATGACAGGTTAATAACAGTGTTGGGTGGATTTAGGACTTTAAACTCTGGATTGCTCAATCTAAAGTATTGCTCAGACTTGATTTAAAAACAGAAAATCCAGTATTAAGTGGAATCACTAAAGAACAAAATCATGAGAAATGATAAAACTTAGAGGGTGACTTCAGGCTTTGCAGTTGTTCAAACTGTATTAAAATAATTCTTTTTCTGTTGAAATTTCTTTTTTAAATTGTGATAAGAACATGAAATTGACCACTGTAACTATTTTTGTGTAGACTTTAGTGACGTTAGTGAGATTTAGTGCCATCAGTACATTCCTGGTTGTGCAACTGTCGCTGCCATCCACCTCCAAAAATTTTTTTATCATCACAAACTAGAACTCTGTACCAATTAAAAACAACTGTTCATTACCCGTTTCCCCAGCCCCTGGTAAACAGTCCTACTTCACTTCTCTAATAATTTGACTATTCTAGATACCTGTATAGGTGAAATCACACAATATTGTCCTTTTGTATCTTGTATATTTCACTTAGCATAATGTCTTTTAGGTTCATTCATGTTGGAGTGTGTATCAGTATTTTCTTCTTTTTTAAGATTGAATAACATTCCACGGAATGTCTATACCATATTTTGTTTGCCTATTCATCTATTGATGAATATGTCTATGTTTTTACCTTTTGGATATTGTGAATAATGCTGCCATAAACTTTGGTGTACAAATATCTGAGTCCCTATCTAAATCCACTTTAATCACTTTCTAGATTAAGTTCTATATTTTTCAGTGAACATCTTTTATATGTATAACCTTTTGTACCTTTTTTTGACAGCAGATCTGATGAAATAGGTGTAGTGTATTAATACTTAATTTTAAAAATTATAATTTAACCTAATTAAAATTTTAAATTAATTTAAATCAAAATGTATTTTATTTAATATTNTATATTTTTCAGTGAACATCTTTTATATGTATAACCTTTTGTACCTTTTTTTGACAGCAGATCTGATGAAATAGGTGTAGTGTATTAATACTTAATTTTAAAAATTATAATTTAACCTAATTAAAACTTTAAATTAATTTAAATCAAAATGTATTTTATTTAATTTTTTTTACCTTGATCTTCAAACTTGTAAAACACTTGGGAGCTACAGAGTTAAGATATGTATTTTTAGAAAATTTACCTGACTCTTTTATGGAGAATGACTGGTATGAGATCTAAAATCAAAACAGTGAGAGTGGTAAAAGCTATTTAAAGAGTCTAAGTGAGATGTTGAAGGGGACACCTAAGACAGAGCCTGACTACAGTTAGTCTAAATGCCCCTCCATGTAATCACAAAAGCAGAAGGCCTTTCCATTGTTAATTTTATTTCTTTTTAATTTAATTTAAATCAAAATTTCAGATTAAAAATAAGTTTTGGACAAACTTTGGGAAACTACTGAAATTACATTCTACCCTTTTAATAAACATATGTGCATTAAAGTCTACAAACAATTTAGGGAGTTTATGGATCCATTCAGTTTTATTCTTAGGTTTCAGGTTTAAATGTCTAGGATTTCTTTCAATATTCCCTAATCATGGGCATTCCTGAGGCTTTGAAACAGCATTTTCATTCTTCACTTCATTAGTAGAGCTAGGCTAGGTATCTGCAAATCAGGAAAATACATGATTATGTTATTATTTCTGACCTGGTGCTCACCTCAGTGCATTGAAATATTTGAACCATTTACTAACTCCTAATTTGAACACACTTACCCATATTTCTTATTTATTAAAAACTTTAGTGAAAAAAATAACATCACTGGCACTAAAGAAACAAAGATCCCTGATACTCACGTGTGGATTCATGTGCTGCAATCAGTGTGTGCAATCACAATTGGGTTACTGATGGAGGCTAAAGAATATTGAGGAGTATGAAAGAGAAAGCCTAGATTGCCTTGTCAGACTGTTAGTGGAAATGCAGATCTTAAAAAATCTACTACTGAGGACTGCCTCCCTGCACGCCAGCAATGGCTGCTTTGCTCTGTTCAGATGCAGGGCTGAGTCTCAGGAGGCTTTGCTCTCGCTAAGTTCTGCTTGAAGTTCTGCTTGTCATACTTCTTGACAACAGCAGCCTTCATTCTAGTGGGGACGGCACTGGAGCAAGATGGTTTGGAACAGGTACCTAGTGTGGGCCGGGGTGCACACGGGTGGTTTCAGAAAACCAGCCAGGTCCCCAAGCATTGTCACATTTTCTGCTCATCTGCTTCCTCTGCTTTGTTCCTGGGGGTAAGTAAGTGTGTATGCTCACTTTTCAGGAATCTTGGTCTCTTACAGGCTTTGATAATCCCCACTGGTTTTCAAACCAGCTAATAGGATTCATCTTCCTGCTTTGGACTCCAGGCTTGGGTTGCCCAATATGTGACTGGAGCCCTTCACCCCCATGGAAGATTTCCAAGACTGTGATACCCCACTCCTCTTCTGTGTCCCCTGTCTAGAGGAGAGGGTCTTGACTTGATCGCTTCTCCTTCCTTCTTATGTGGCTCCTTGTAATCTTCCCTTAGAGCCGGGCTTGTAGAAGTCTTTCTGCCAGTCTTCTGTTTGCTTTCAGTGAAACTTACTCCACTGGTAGATGTATCTTTGATGTGTTCATCAAGGAAGGTAAGCTCAGCATCCTCCTATTCCACCATCTTGATCTCCAAAATTCTCACAGAGAGCTTCTTGAAGATGAAGCGTGTGACTCATGGATCCCTTCAGACATGTTGTGTGCTGTGCTTAGTCGCTCAGTCATGTCCAGCTCTTTGCGACCCCATGGATTCTAGCCCGCCAGGCTCCTCTGTCCTTGGGGATTCTCCAGGCAAGAATGCTGAAGTGAGTTGCCATGCCCTCCTCCAGGGGATCTTCCCAATCCAGGCACTGAACCCAGGTCTCCCACACTGCAGGCAGATTCTTTACCATCTAAGCCATCAAGGAAGCCCTCAGACCCATTGGCAGAAGCCAAAAGTGGAGATGAGGATATTTTTAAAGATCTGTGGAGCAGCCTCTTGTCTAATGGAGGTAACTCCCATGACATAACCAGGAGATCCACAAGATACCTGAGATTTTTATACCATAAGAAACATGGCTAGTTTGGGATGAAAGAGACAGGGAAAGGATGAGATGAAATGAAGCCTTTGAACTCCCATAGAGGAAGAAACAAGCTGATAAACTATTCAGCTGAAAACTCATGATATTTTATGGAGAACAAAGAATTCTGAAGGTGAAGAATTCGAAGTTAGAACTTCAGTCTTACAGGGCTGAGTTTCAGATCACAGAAAATTGTTTCCAGTTCTTGAAATCTAATACTACTTCCCCACTTGGATGTCAAAATTTCTTATGACCAGTGACTGATGTTTTCCTTCCAAATTGTTGCACCTAGATTAATAAAGATCAGTAACCCATGTCTTATATCTGTCCCATTACTGTTTCTTGGAAGCAGAAAACCTATTCCCTAATTTCATAGGTCCGCAGATAGAAATTTTACCTCTGGATGGATCATACCCTGATTCTCACCTGTACTTATTAAATTATTTGGATGCTATAATTTGGGACATTTGAGCTAATTTTATTTAGATGAGATTTTGAACTATGGATTGGTGATGTAACAGTTTAAGACTTTTTGGAATGCTGGGATGGGGTGAATACATTTTGTCTGTGCAATATACTTGAGTTTTGAGGTGCAGAGAACAGAATATAATAGGCAGACTGTGTCCTCCTAAAGGTATCCCTGTTCTAATTCTTGGAACCAGTGAATATGCTACCTTACATGGTAGAGGGACCTTGCAGATGTGATTAACATAAGGGTCTTGAGATGGGGAGATTATCCTGGACTATCCAGGTGGGGTCAGTGTAATTACTAGAGTTCTTCTAAATGAAAGAAATGAACAAGAGAGTAACAGAAAGAATGTGATAGAGGAAGGAAAAGTCAGAGTGATATTATTGCCAATTGGAAGGAGGCTATGAGCCAAGGAAAGCAGGCAGCCACTGAAAGCTGGAAGAGGCAAGAAAAACATTGTCCACTTAAGTCTCCAGAAAGAATGCAAGCCTGCCCATGTCTTGCTTTTACTCCAATAAGGCCCATTTTGGGTTTCTATACTATAAGATAATAAATGTTATTTTTTGCCTCTAAGTTTGCAGTAAATTTTACAGCAGCCCTAGGAAGCTATTGCAGTCATCATAGGAGATTAGATCCCTCCTAAAGGCAGGGAGGGATTGGGGGCAGCAGGAGAAGGGGACGACCGAGGATGAGATGGCTGGATGGCATCACGGACTCGATGGACGTGAGTCTGAGTGAACTCCGGGAGATGGTGATGGATAGGGAGGCCTGGCGTGCTGCGATTCATGGGGTTGCAAAGAGTCCGACACGACTGAGCGACTGAACTGAACTGAAAGGCAGGAGAGTAGGTTGCTAAAGGCAACTTTGAGGGCCACTAATTGCAGTGGCCATTGTATTATAATTCGGATGGATTCTAGAGCTGCTCAGGGGCTTTCTCTAGTTGTAGCAAGCTGGAGCTGTTCTTCATTGCAGTGTGCAGGCTTTTCATTGCGGTGGCTTCTGTGTTGCTGAGCACTGGCTCTAGGGCACACAGGCTTCAGTAGTTGGGGAGCACCAGCTGAGTTGCCCTGTGGCACATGGAATCTTCCTGGACCAGGGACCAGACCTGTGTCCCCTGCATTGGCAGGTGGATTCTTAGCCCCTGGACCATCAGGGAAGTCCTAGAGCTTTTATTATTTGGGCCTCTATCCAATGTGGGCTGATTTTCAAGCACACATGAACTTAAGTAAAACATATAAATTAGAAATATGTTGTCTCTAGAATGTAAAAAGGCCTAAAAGGTGTTGGAGCCATTGAAATGTTGTGGTATCATTAGTTCTTTCTTTACCATGTGAGTGATAGAAAAGTTTTAGACCAACCAAATCCTTCTGAGAAATTTAACTTAGGTATGGGGTGGGGGTGGGGTGGAAGCTGTAATGTGTGGGACTGTGCATTATCTGTTCCCAAACCTTACAAGTTGGTTAGATGTCATGACTGATGTAGGCAAGCAAGATTAAGAGAGTATGAAAGATTTATTACTCAAATAATAAGGCCTTTTTGAAAGAATGGGACAGGTTCCCAAGTACCTGAAAAATGGCCATCCAGTGTACGGAGGGATGATTAGCTTGAGTTTTTATTGTGAGTGGGGGGGTGGTATGTGGTGAGGGTTAGCCCTCATTGACCTGACTTGCATGGTTTGACACTTCCACTTAGGGCCACGAGAGGGAGCATGCACCTTTCTTACCAGTTTGCCCAAAAAACGGAGATAGGGAAGGAAGCACACCAGCATCAAACATCAGAAACGAACTCAGACTTTTGATTACACCTGGGTAATTGGGGGAGAAACCAGATTAGTAAGTAGGAGCACAGAAGACTACTGAATCACGAAACTACTTGGATGTGTCACTTTAAATCATGAAGATGAATTTTTCTAAAACAGAACAAGCAGAGACTCTGGAACCTTGACGCATTATCTTAAACACATTAACTTTGTTTTCTCAGCAGTAAAATGAGACAGACAGCGATACATTTACTTAAAGCTTTAAATGGAAGTTTCCATAACTTTAAAGAGCATTCCTGAATTGTTGCAAGGTCCTCAAGAAATACAATCAAGTATAAAAGATTGAATGAGAAAGCAACCGAACGTTATAAAATAATTCAAAAGATACAATCAAATGTTAGTATCATCATGCTAATGTTAATACATGTTGTGTGACACATTTAGTATGTTTAACCCATTGATGTTTTTGTAGGTTTTAAAGAGGAGGAGAAATCATACAAAGTTTTTAACTGGTTTCTGCCTGAAGACTGTAATGAAGAATTTAAGAGGTCTTTTCATTCCTTTATGGAGAAAACTTTTGTGGGCAGGTAATGTTTTTAAATTATTCAAACTAAAGAGTCACAGTGCAGTTGAGTTCAGTCGCTCAGTCGTGTCTCACTCTTTGTGACCACATGGACTGCAGCACGCCAGGCTTCCTTGTCCATCACCAACTCCTGGAGCTGGCNAATGGCAACCCACTCCAGTATTCCTGCCTGGAGAATTCCATGGACAGAGGAGTCTGGTGGGCTACAGTCCATGGAGTTGCAAAGAGTCAGACACAACTGTGTGACTAAACACTTTCACTTTCACGGGGTCTTGAGCTTTGTGTGGGAGCAATGGCACATCCCTTCGTGTGAGCTGCTTTGAGAATGTTTCTGTCTTGAATGAGTGTGTGAAACAAATCACCTTGGAGGAGGATATTCTCAATGTAATGTAATACCTATGATCCTAAGGGAAGTTGGATGTGGTTAATATTTTGCCAGCAAAGACTGTGGCCAATGGTAGAGCTGTTGAAGTATCCATTGATGACCAGTCAGAGCTATATTGTGCCTTTTCCAGTGAAAGTGAGTGAAAGTGAAAGTAGCTTAGTCCTGTCCTACTCTTTGCGACCCCATGGACTATACAGTCCGTGGAATTCCCTAGGCCAGAATACTGGAGTGGGTAGCCTTTTCCTTCTCCAGGGAATCTTCCCAACCCAGGGACTGAACTCAGGTCTCCTGCATTGTAGGCGGATTCTTTACCAGCTGAGCCACCAGTAGGCAAACTATAGGCGAGGGCCTGCTTAAAGAGGTACTGAGCAGAACATATTAGCCAAATCTATGACTGCTAAGTATTTTCCAGTAGATCCTTGGATAGTCAGTCATTTTACTAACACTGAGTACGGAAGCTGTAATGTGTGGGACTGTGCATTATCTGTTCCCAAACCTTACAAGTTGGTTAGATGTCATGACTGATGTAGGCAAGCAAGATTAAGAGAGTATGAAAGATTTATTACTCAAATAATAAGGCCTTTTTGAAAGAATGGGACAGGTTCCCAAGTACCTGAAAAATGGCCATCCAGTGTACGGAGGGATGATTAGCTTGAGTTTTTATTGTGAGTGGGGGGGTGGTATGTGGTGAGGGTTAGCCCTCATTGACCTGACTTGCATGGTTTGACACTTCCACTTAGGGCCACGAGAGGGAGCATGCACCTTTCTTACCAGTTTGCCCAAAAAACGGAGATAGGGAAGGAAGCACACCAGCATCAAACATCAGAAACGAACTCAGACTTTTGATTACACCTGGGTAATTGGGGGAGAAACCAGATTAGTAAGTAGGAGCACAGAAGACTACTGAATCACGAAACTACTTGGATGTGTCACTTTAAATCATGAAGATGAATTTTTCTAAAACAGAACAAGCAGAGACTCTGGAACCTTGACGCATTATCTTAAACACATTAACTTTGTTTTCTCAGCAGTAAAATGAGACAGACAGCGATACATTTACTTAAAGCTTTAAATGGAAGTTTCCATAACTTTAAAGAGCATTCCTGAATTGTTGCAAGGTCCTCAAGAAATACAATCAAGTATAAAAGATTGAATGAGAAAGCAACCGAACGTTATAAAATAATTCAAAAGATACAATCAAATGTTAGTATCATCATGCTAATGTTAATACATGTTGTGTGACACATTTAGTATGTTTAACCCATTGATGTTTTTGTAGGTTTTAAAGAGGAGGAGAAATCATACAAAGTTTTTAACTGGTTTCTGCCTGAAGACTGTAATGAAGAATTTAAGAGGTCTTTTCATTCCTTTATGGAGAAAACTTTTGTGGGCAGGTAATGTTTTTAAATTATTCAAACTAAAGAGTCACAGTGCAGTTGAGTTCAGTCGCTCAGTCGTGTCTCACTCTTTGTGACCACATGGACTGCAGCACGCCAGGCTTCCTTGTCCATCACCAACTCCTGGAGCTGGTTCAAACTCATGTCCATCGAGTCAGTGATGCCATCCAACTGTCTCATCTTCTGTTATCCCCTTCTCCCCCCACCTTCAATCATTCCTGGCATCAGGGCCTTCTCAAATGAGTCGGTTCTTCGCATCAGGTGGCCAAAGTATTAGAATTCCAGCTTCAACATCTGTCCTTCCAATGAATATTCAGGACTGATTTCCTTTAGGATGGACTGGTTGGATCTCCTTGCAGTCCAAGAGACTCTCAAGAGTCTTCTCCAACACCACGCTTCAAAAGCATCAATTTTTCAACGCTCAAGTTTCTTCATAGTTCAACTCTCATATCCATACATGATTACTGGAAAAACCATAGCTTTCACTAGATGGACCTTTGTGGCAAAGTAATGTCCCTGCTTTTTAAAGAGTCACAATTTTTGTAATATAAGTGAATGGATAGATGCTTAGAGTGAGGATGTGATAAAGGATGGTTGGATGGATGGACAGAGGGATGGAGATAAATATGAATGATACTGATATTTGGGTAAGTCGGTGTTTCACAGTACATCACCCATTCCAGCCACTCAAGGCTTTTCCTCGCTCTGTCCTTTCTTCTGCTATAAGCATGAAGGTATTCCACACACACACACACACACACACACACACACACCTGTAGCAAGTGGGAGTTAGATAGTTTCTTCTGGGATTTCCTTACAATACTTCACTTACAATCTTTGTCTATAATTTCCCCAACACAGAAGCATATGTATCTCAACCTCTCACTGTTGGTAGGGACATTAAAGACACCTTTTTATTTATTTTTTCATTTTCTCCTCATATGTTTTTATTAACGGAGAAGACTTTTAAACAGTGCTTTTGTAGAAGTTGACCATCTGGCCACGTAAAGTCCTTTTAAAAAGCAGCCAACCTTGTGCAAAATACGATGTGAAGCTGACTCCTTTTGCTTCATCTGACATGAGAAGGAACACATAACTCCTTATTCTTAACGTTAAAGGGGAAAGACAGAAATCCATGCCTATCTTGGTGAATTACAGAGGACTCTTCCCCTATTTTCTTCTTGAAAATCTATTTACTAATCGAGGTACTGCTCAAATCTGACTATTTCCATAAAGCCTCTTTTCCTCACTCAGACTGGATGACCACGGTCCCTCTGGTATGTGTGTTAATCGCTCAGCAGTGTCTGCTCTTTGCGACCCCATGCACTGTAGCCTGCCAAGTTCCTCCATCCATGGGATTTTCTAGGCAAGAACACTGGAGTGGGTTGCCATCTCCTTCTCCAGGGGATTTTCCTGACCCAGGGATCGAATCTGGGTCTCCTGCATTGCAGGCAGACCGTCTGAGCCACCAGGGAAGCCCTCTGGTATAGATCTGATCTAATCTACTCAACTCATACTTAGTTTATATCATCTTGTGGTGTTGGTTATATATTTTAAATATATGCTTTGTCTATTCCTCCCTACTTTAATATTTTGAGGACAGATATAAGTAACCAGGCATTCTTGATATTTTTCCTATTTGTTAGTTCCATTTTAAATTATGACTAATGAATTACATTCTAGGAATTTTTATAACATTACTAAAGTTATCCAAAAGTTTTGGTAACCACTCCTTTGTTATATCTTTAAAAATACACGGTAGAAAATGATGTCGGGGAAGGCCATGGCACCCCACCCCAGTACTCTTGCCTGGAAAATCCAATGAAAGGAGTAGCCTGGTGGGCTGCAGTCCATGGGGTTGCTAACAGTCAGACAGACTGAGCGACTTCACTTTCACTTTTCTGTTTCATGCATTGGAGAAGGAAATGGCAACCCACTCCAGTATTCTTGCCTGGAGAATCCCAGGGATGGGGGAGCCTGGTGGGCTGCCGTCTATGGGGTCACACAGAGTTGGACACGACTGAAGCGACAGCAGCAGCAGCAGCAGAAAATGATGTGAGTCAATCACTTCCATTGTTGTGACTTGAAGTTAACCCTAAGGATCAGACAGAGATCTGCATATTGCTAATGAGTTCTTTTTCTCTGGGCAATCTCTACCTGAGGCAGAATGGTGCAGTGGTGGACAGTTATAACTATGCCAGGGTACCAATTCTCTTGGTCGTCCATGAAGTCAGGAAGCCTCTGATGTCTTGAGGCCTTGCACTTGTTACCTCTGGTATCTTAGAGTGCAGATGGATGTCCTACTTCCCTTTGTATTGTACAAAGAGGAAACAGAATCATAATCTATTTAGGCAATGGTGGGAAAGCATAGCAAGAAGATAGCTTCCTAGGATAACCCCATAGGCTATGTCTTAATTACATGTTAGTAAGCTTTTCTTCTCTGGCTCCCTTACGCTGCAATGAACTGGAAGGGCTAATCATGTGTTTCAAAACCAGACTTTTCCCCTATGTTTACTATGAACATAGATAGAATTTCCATTTTTAAGTGAGATTTTGAGTTCTAATATGATCCAGTAACCTCTTGGATGAGGAAATCTGTCATATGCGAATACACAGTGATTTAAAAAAATAGTCTGTATTGTCAATATTTATGGAATTGTGTCATCAAGTGATTCCCATAGTTTTGCTGAGTAAACAAAGAAACCACTCGTCAAGGTTCAGTATGTAAGTAACGTTTAAGGGGAGTGTCACAGAATTTATCAAGTAGAAAGAGACCTGTGAGGCCTGCTAGGGACAAAGAAGCCTCCCAGAGCAGAAGTCCCAAGGATGGGAATTCCTTTTCCATTAACATAATTCACCTATGCCCAAGGACTTCTGGATTTACTGTCTGGGAAGTGTTATGGAGAGTGCTAGGGATTTGCAGCAGTGAGGAAAGGGAGTAGGGGACAGAAGGGAACACTCTCAAGAGTAGAACATCCACCTGGACTGACTGAGGGAACGTGTGTATGGACAGTGGTGGAGCAGGATGGCTGCTGCTGGGTGTGGGCTTACTTACCTGGAATATTTTTTTTGTAGGCCAAGGTTTTTTAATTCAAGTTTTTAAATTTTGGCTGCACTGGGTCTTTGCTGCAGTGTGAGGGCTTTTCTGTAGCTGTGGCATGAAGGCTTAGCTGCTCCACAGCATGTGAGCTCTTAGTTCCCTGCTGCTGCTGCCAAGTCACTTCAGTCATGTCCGATTCTGTGCGACCCCATAGACAGCAGCCCACCAGGCTCCTTAGTTCCCCGACCAGGATCAAACCCAAGTCCCCTGCACTGGAAGGCAGATTTTTTAACCACTGGACCACCAGGGAATTCCCAAGATCCTTTTTTAAAAATTGAAATATAGTTCATTTACAGTGTTTCAGGTGCACAGCAAAGTGATTCAGTTCATATATATACACACATATATATATGTATAAATAAGTAAATAAGTGAAGTCGCTCAGTCATGTCCAGCTCTTTGTGACCCCATGGACTGTAGCCTCCCAGGCTCCTCTGTCCATGGGATTTTCCAGGCAATAGTACTGGAGTGGATTGCCATTTCCTTCTCCAGCGGATCTTCCCGACCCAGGGATCGAACCCGGGTCTCCAGCATTGTAGACAGATGTTTTACCATCTGAGGCCTACACACATTTATAGGTTTCCCCAGTGGCTCAGTGGTAAAGAATCTGCCTGTAATGCAGGAGTTGCAGGAGACTTGGGTTCAGTCCTGGGTTGGGAAATCTCCCCTGGAGGAGGGCACAGCAACCCACTCCAGTATTCTTGCCTGGAGAATCCCATGAATAGGGGAGGCTAGCCAGCTATAGTTGTAGGGTCACAAAGATTCAGACCTGACTGAAATGACTTAGCACGCATGCACACATACACACACACACACACACACACACACACACACACGTATTCTTTTTCAGATTATTTCCCCTTATAAGTTATTACAAGATATTGAATATAGTTCCCTGTGCTCTACAGTAGATCTTTGTTGGTTATCTATTTTATATATAGTAATGTGCATACGGGAGAAGGAAATGGCAACCCACTCCAGTATTCTTGTCTGGAGAGTCCCACGGACAGGAGCTACAGTCCAGTCCATAGGGTTGCACGGATTCGGACATGACTGAAGCGACTTAGCGAGCAAGTGAGTGCGTATATGTTAATCCCAAATTCCCAGTTTATCCCTCCCCCACTTTCCCTTCTGGTAGCAATGTTTGTTTTCTATGTCTGTGAGTCTATTTCTAGTTTATAAATGGGCTCACTTGCATTATTGTTGAAGGCTCCATATATAAGTGATGTCATGTGGTATTTGTCTTTCTCGCTCTGACTTACTTCTTTTAGTGTGATCAGCTCAGTTCCATACATGAAGCTGCAAATGACATTAGTTCATTCTTCTTTTTTACAGCTGAGTAATATTTCAATGTGTATGTATACCATTTCTTCTTTATCCATTCATCTGTTGATGGACCAAGATTCTTTTGTGTATTGTGATATAAACACTTTCAACAAATATTTATCATTTATTTATTTTTCTTGCAGATGCAGATTTGAACACTTTTTAAATATTATGGAACTACTAGGGCATCACTGCAGTCATTTGCTAAGGAGAAATGATGTCATGAATTCTTTAAGGAATGAGAACTTTGACCTGGTGATAGTGGAAATGTTTGACTACTGTCCTTTCTTGGTTGCTGAGAAGCTTGGGAAGCCATTTGTGGCCATTCTCCCTTCCCCATTGGGCACTGTGGACTTTGGACTACCAAGTCCTCTGTCTTATGTGCCAGTATTCTATTCCATGTTAACTGACCAGATGGACTTCTGGGGCCGAGTAAAGAATTTCCTGATGTTCTTTGAGTTCTTCAAGAAGCAGTGGAAAATCCAGTCTGCGTATGATGACACCATCAAGGAGCATTTCCCGGACGACTCTAGGCCAGTTTTGTCTCATCTTCTAACAAAAGCAGAGCTGTGGTTTGTTAACTCTGACTTTGCCTTTGATTTTGCTCGCCCCCTGCTTCCCAACACTGTGTGTATTGGAGGTTTAATGTCCAAACCTGTTAAACCAGTACCACAGGTAAGTAAATGCTGAGGGTGAGGATTCACACAGAAGTCCTCAGTGCAGAGCTGGTAGCCACCCTGTCACTGGGATCCTGGGAGTGTGTAAGGTGAGGCAAGTGAGGCTCCAGGGGACCCTTTGAAAGGAGACTCACTTTCAATATCATGAAAGTACAGAGTTAAGACTTATACAACCCTGAGATTGACCTCCTTAAATACTATATCCAAGGTCTTCTCTTGCTTCACCTTAGTCCTGGCGCTGGTAGAAAAAGACTTTCAGTAACTTGAAGTTTCCATTTTGATTCTATGCTCATATTTTCAGTAAGCATGTAGTGAGCATCTGTCACATGCAAGAATCATGAAGGGGATGAGTTACATGGAAACACAAAACAACATGACTATGGAGGTGGTGTGTGGGACTGATAGTGAGAATGCAGGCTTTATCGCCAGCATCCTGAGACAGTAGTGCCCTGGTCCCTACCTCTGCCTATACCTCCTGATTTGATTGATGTGGGGTCAAGCCTGGGAAGTGTAAGTTATAAAAGCTGCCCAATCAGTTTGACTGCATCGACTCAGAACCACTGTAGAAGTTTTCAAAATGGAGGGGAGTTAAGACCAGATGGTAAAGAATTTGCTTGCAATGCAGGAGACCCAGGTTCAATCTCTGGAG
Source organism: Oreotragus oreotragus (assembly GCA_006410675.1). Taxonomy (NCBI): domain Eukaryota; kingdom Metazoa; phylum Chordata; class Mammalia; order Artiodactyla; family Bovidae; genus Oreotragus; species Oreotragus oreotragus. The sequence goes on from SJYX01011627.1 coordinate 179,715, forward strand.
AAGGGAATGGTAACCCGCTCCAGTATTCTTGCCTGGAAAATTCCATGGACAGAAGAGCCTGTCGGGCTACAGTCCATGGGGTCACAAAGAGTTGGGCATGACTGAGTGACTAACACTTTAAGATGGATGCGTTGCTTGTCATCTAACAGCACAGGCTTGCAGTTTTAGGGAATTTATCTTATATAATCTCTTGCCACCTAGAAGGAGGTATGATGACCTCCATTTTAATTTTTTTTTAATTTTTTTTGTTTTTATTTTAATTTTTTTTCCTTTTTTTTTTGTATTTATTTATTTTTTTACATGAACTCCCAAACATGAACCCCCCTCCCACCTCCCACCCGACATCTTCCCTCCAGATCATCCCCATACACCAGCCCCAAGCATCCTGCATTGAACATAGACTGGCAATTCATTTCTTACATGATAGTATACATACTGTTCTCCCATTCAGAGGGTTGTCTTTTCACCATGCTTATAGTTTCCTTTGTTGTGCAGAAGCTTTTAATTTTAATTAGATCCCATTTGTTTATATTTGCTTTTATTTCCAGTATTCTGGGAGGCGGATCATTGAGGATCCTGCTGTGATTTATGTCGGAGAGTGTTTTTAAAAATGTGAATATTTGTTTATTTATTTGGCTGAGTCGGGTCTTAGTTGCAGCACGCAGGATCTTCACTGCATCATGTGGGATCTTTCTTTATGGCACACAGACTCTCTAGTTATAGCACACAGGCTCCAAAGCACTCAGGATCAGTAGTTGCAGAGTATGGGTTAGTTGCTCTGCAGCATGTGGAATCTTAGTTCCTTGACCAGGAATTGAACCCATGTCCCCTGCATTGCAAGGCAGATTCTTAACTGCTGGACCATCAGGGAGGTCCCATGACCTTCATCTTTATAAAGAAGGGGACAGGCCTCTGGTGGTGTAAGTGGCTGTCCCACTGTCATTCATTTTAAAGCCAGAGAGAATCCTGATTTGGCCTGGGCCTTTCAGGAATGAAGCTATCTATCCATCCCCTACTGAACTTGCATCAGGTGAGCAGGAAGAGTTGGGGAATGATCCTTTGGCTATGTGGGTCTTGAGTTGGTAAAAGAATTTTTTAGGAATGAAGCTAGGAGGGAAGATGTTCCCAGGTAGAGAGACTAGGAGGCCCAAAGTGTGAAGATGAAGTGAGACGTCTCTGGGTTCCCTGAATGACTCCAGCTGGACCAGAAAGAGGGAGATGTTGCACAAAGATGCCCAGGCCAGACTGCAGGAAGTTTCACTGGATAGGAGAGTGGGTCAGCCCTGGCCACAAGACCGTGGAAGGGAATTGTTAAGCAGGAGTATGATGGGAGGAAGGATTGTGAGATAACAGTAACTTTTTCAAAATTTTTTCTCCTTTGCATTTTCCAGTTTTTATATAATGATTTTACATTGCTTTTTAATTATAACAGAATGACAAAACTGTTGTCAAAGTGGTCCTCTGAAGCAATAGATCAGGCAATGTTATGCGAAATGAAATCAGCCCAATAGGGTGAAGGTCTAGGAGCTGGATGAGATGGATGAGGTGGTTGGATGGCATCACCAAGTCAATGAACATGTGTTTGAGCAAACTCTGGGAGATGGTGAAGGACGGGGAAGGTTGATGTGCTGCAGTCCATGGGGTTGAAAACAGTCAGGCACAACTGAGAGACTGAACAATAACAACTAGGATCTGGCATTGGGGGAGCCACAAGAAATCCAGAGAGAGTCAGGGTCCAAAGAAATATTTGGAAGAATTGACAAAAACGTGTTAAAACCAAGATTGCAACATTAGATCAGAACAGTTTTTCAGAACTGCCTCGGGGATTTGAAGAAAAGAACTGCTGAGGTCTAAGACTTGGTGCGGCATTGCTACTTTAAAAAAATCTTCCCATGTGAATATAATGTGCAGTCATGTGGGTGAATCACTGAGACAGGAGATAAACTGCAAAGATCAGTGACTAAGAACATCATGGGATATCAGAGGAATGCACACTACATGGTGGACGGGATATGGGGGGCCAGTCACCTCCCCATTCTGCCTCCATATCTTCTCAGCTTCTCCATCTACCCTCCAGATAGCCCACCTCCCTCTGCTGGACCCTGACTCCCTATGAGGTTCTTCCTTACATTCATTCCACTTCTGGTCTGGCTTTGGAAAACTCCCAAGTGGCCATATCTTCATGGACCTACAATGAGTAGAGTGTCTATGATTGCCTTGACAGTAGGGTCAAAGTTTCAAAAATGAAAGATGTTCCTACCAACACAGTGGGCATGAGCACACTGAGAGTGCTGAGCTGTCTCAGGACAGTGAACTCCAAGAAGGACAGGAAAGTGTGTTCAGAGAATAACCAACTTCATTTCATGACCATCCAGTCTTTTGTGAACATTTTTCTCCTCTTTCCTTCCTTATTTCTCTCTAGGAATTTGAGAATTTCATCACTAAATTTGGAGACTCTGGTTTTGTCCTTGTAAGCCTGGGGTCCATGGTGAGTTTCATTCGATCCCAGGAGGTTCTCAAAGAGATGAATGCTGCCTTTGCTCATCTCCCTCAAGGGGTGATATGGAAGTATAATCCTTCTCGTTGGCCCAAAGACATCAATTTGGCCCCAAATGTGAAAATTGTGCACTGGCTTCCTCAGAATGACCTTCTGGGTAAGGACTTCCCAGGATTGCTTTTTTCTTCTCGTTACATGTCTTGGGGATCACTGGGCTTCTGATCTCTAGCTGGATTATTTCATCAGCACAAGGTAAGTCTTTAGATGACAGGAATGGAGCAGCGAGCTGGAGCCCTTGGGGAATCAGGCTATAATGAGCTCAGATGCCAAAACAGCTATCTGCCCTTCATTCTTTTCTATCTCAGACCTCATGTCTGAAACCACTGAAGTCACGTTCACCTACTGCCTTTGGTCTTGAACAAGATCACCACAAAATAATCCTAAGCAATCTGTGAACTCTGAGAACACATACTAGGAGATACACTGACACTGTCTTCAGTGGCTTCAAGAGCACCTGTTCACTTATGTTCCCTTATACATTCACACACACACACACACACACACACACACACACACACACACACACAGATATATCTTCCTTAGCTACTAAGGTGTAAGCAATTCATAGATTCACAACACTGATGCCAATATACCTGAGTCCCAAGCTGAGCAACCTCCTAGTCAGTTACTTGACACATTGAGTCTCTGATACCAGAGAATTTCCTCACCCCCAACAGGGTATCTCTATGGCTAGCACTGCTTCTTAGAGACCCCTCAATGCCATAGCCGCTGACTGGATCAGACGCTTATAACCAAGATTATAACAAAGTAATCTGTAGAATTTAAAAAACCATATTCTTATTTCTATGTCTGCAAATGTATTTCTTTATATCTTGGGTGTGGGACATGATTCTTATTTCGAAAAAGAAATGAGGAGGCTCTGATGCGCATCCCAGTGGACCAGCACAGGCTGAGATGAACTCTTCATTATCAATAATCACTTTAGTTATTGCTACTTAAGGATGGGATGCAAAGGCTAGAACTGCAAATACTGATGGGCAGAGTCCAGTCTCTTATCTTAAGGAGCTTCTTATATATTTAAAGAGCACAACACATACTGTATAAGTGTTATGAGTGTTATATGACAATGTCAATGAATGTGCCAGGAATTTATAGGAGAGGGCTATTATTTGGTGAGTGAGAGAGGTTTTCTCAAGGAAAAGAAGCAAGACAAAGATAGACATAGGGAAACATAAAAAGAAAACAGATGAGAGAAGAAGAGACTTGAGGGGATAGAAGAATAGATGGAATGTTGGGTGGATGGATGGACGGATGGATGGATGGATGGAGATAGTTGCCTGCATTAGCACTAGCACTGATCTCTATAGAATTTCCTGGGTTCTGAGTCTTCCCCCAGTTATGACTGAGTTAAGGAGCCTCTACAAAGGCAAGGTTTGAAATCCTTGAATGTGTAGCAAGCAAAATCATCTTTACAGTGGCTCCAACACCCCTTGAGTTCCCATTGGTATCTTTTACCTTTTCTACTTTCCTTGTTGTCCTGAAAACTTTCATCCTGAGATGTCCCGCTCTCTTTCTTATTTACAACAGGGCACTCTCGCATCCGCCTTTTTGTCAGCCATGGCGGGATGAATAGTATCATGGAGGCCATCCAACATGGTGTGCCCATGGTGGGGATTCCCCTCTTTGGAGACCAACATGAAAACCTGCTCCGAGTTAAAGCCAAAAAGTTTGGTGTCTCTATCCAATTAAAGCAGATCAAGGCTGAGACACTGGCTTTGAAGATGAAGCAAGTCATAGAGGACAAGAGGTGTGCAGTTCTCTGGGCTTGTGGTTGCTTATGATGAGTGAAGACATAAACCATGACAGGCACCATGTGGGTCTTTTTGCAGTCAAAGCTGAAACTTCCAGGACATGAAATCATATGTGTATGATGCTAATAGCTGACTTATCTCCTCTGAGAAGAAGACTAAGGCAATTTAGGTTAGATGTTGGTTTTCTACCTTCTAGCTGTGAAGAACTGGAACTATTGACACAGTCTGTCTTTGAGAAGTCTTCTATTTTGGAGGTGTTTGTAGTAGAATTCCAACTGAGGCAGGAGGTTGCCTTTCTATTCCAGGTATCCCACACTGTTCCCCACCTCAGGCCCCTTGACTGTGCTGCTCCCTAGAACACTCCTTCCCTTCTCTTCACAAGACTGGCTCCTTCATGACATTGAGGTCTCATCCTAATGTCAACTGCTCAGAGAGACCTTTCTCTGATAGTCTCAAAGCTTCCTCTCTTTCCCACCCAAATCGTAACACATTATTTTTTTCTTGATGTATCTCAGAATCTGTGATCACCTCAATTCTTTATGTTTTAATTTACTGTCTGTCCCTACATGAAGGGCTTCCCAGGTGGTGGTAGTGGAAAAGAACCCACCTGCCAATGCAGGAGATATAAGAGATGTGGGTTTGATCCCTAGGTCAGGAAGATCCTCTGGAGGAGGGCATGGCAACCCACTCAAGTATTCTTGCCTGGGGAATTCCATGGACAGAGCAGCCTGCTGGGCTACAGTCCATGGGTCACAAATAGTCAGACATGCCTGAAGTGACTTTCCATGCATGCATGCACCCCACACGAGAAGATAGAGAATAAACCCTTCCAGCATAACAGCATGAGTCTCTTGCTGTGTCCTCAGGGTCCAGCTCAGGGTCTGCACAAAGTAAGTCTGAATGGATTTCTGTTAAGTGAATCAATACAAAGGGATCCATTCATCTCTTAAGAAACTTTCCAACCAGTGCAATAATCTCATGTGTGAAGAGAAAAAAAAACATATTTTCTTTCTTATAATGAAGAAAGGCTGAAAAACTTACAGCTTCAGGGACACACACTTGAAGCATATCTCAAGACTTAGCATTACTGTACAACATTATGTAAGTAGTTAGATGACCGAATAATAATCACATCACATGTGATGCCAACACCAGAAAAGTTGTTAAACTCTGGGGATCAGATAACCCAGAAACTTTATATATATTTGGTATCTCATGTGTTTAAAATGTTCATTTCATAATGAATGGATTTGTAAGTTTCATTATATTTTCAAAGACTTAGACCCAAATGTGCATGATCCATCAGCCCTATGAAGCAGTCATCTGGGCTGGGATGGTCCACAGACATTGGACATCAGGGCTGGCCACAGAATTCATGTGCCCTTATGTGAAATGGAAATGTGGAGCCCCTTGTCATAATGTGTAAGGATTTTAAGAAGGTGACAGCAGATAATAAATCAAACATGCTTGATTTAAAAGGGCTTCCTAGGTAGCTCAGTGGAGAAGGCAATTGGGTTAGCCCCCAATTTGGGGGCTATTATAGAGCTGCTCGGAGAAGGCAATGGCACCCCACTCCAGTACTCTTGCCTGGAAAATCCCATGGACAGAGGAGCCTGGTAGGCAGTCCATGGGGTCGCTAACAGTCGGACATGACTGAGTGACCACTTTCACGTTTCACTTTCATGCATTGGAGAAGGAAATGGCAACCCACTCCAGTGTTCTTGCCTGGAGAATCCCAGGGATGGAGAGCCTGGTGGGCTGCTGTCTATGGGGTCGCACAGAGTCGGACACGACTGAAGCAACTTAGCAGCAGCAGGTGGCTCAGTGGTAAAGAATCTGCCCACAATGTGGGAGACCCAGGTTCAATCCCAGGGAGACCCAGGTTCAATCCCAGGGAGACCCAGGTTAGATCCCTGGGTTGGAAAAAATCCCCCGGAGAAGGAAGTGGCAACCCACTCCAGTATTCTTGCAAGAAGTCCCATGGACAAAGGAATCTGGCAGGCAGCAGTCCATGGGGTCACAAAGAGTCAGACCTGACTTAGTGACTAAACAATAAGGCTGATTTAAGGGTGAAGCCCTCTGGAAATAGGCAGGCTTACAGCCCATGAAGCCAGTGCTGGTCAACATGATGCTTTGAAAGGGGCAGGGAAATGCTGGTGTCTTCCTGGGCTGTGGTTCTCAGAGTCATATGTATTATCTAGCCCAGACACCAGCACAAAGTAGACACTCAATAAATATAATGGTTTCTATAGTATATATCATGAACCTCCTGTGGGAGAGACTAGTCCTTATAGACATAGTCACTTTTTTGTAGTTTAGCACTTCCAGCACCAAGCATGGATCTTTGCATGCATATATCAGTTTGAACTTTTAAAAGGGACCCAACTAGACAGTGGTAAGGCCAGGTCAACAACTTTTCTTTGAAAGGAAGTCTTCTGTGCCTATGGTAGAAAGTGTGTGTGTGCATGTGTGTGTGATACAAGGTCTCTAAGACTTCTGAGACCACTTGAGTTAACACCTCCCCTCTGTCTGTGTCGACAGGTACAAATCCGCCGCAGAGGCCGCCAGCATCATCAGACGCTCGCAGCCCCTGACCCCTGCCCAGCGGCTGGTGGGCTGGATCGACCACATCCTCCAGACAGGGGGTGCAGCCCACCTCAAGCCCCATGCCTTCCAGCAGCCGTGGTATGAGCAGTACCTACTGGACGTCCTCTTGTTCCTGCTGGTGGTCACCCTGGGCACCATGTGGCTCTTTGGGAAGCTACTGGGCCTGGTGGCCAGGTGGCTCTGTGGGGCCAGGAAGCTGAAGAAGGCCTGAGGCCGAATGGAGCCTTGCAAGGTGGAGTGTTTGGGCAGACTTAGCATTTCTTGGCATCTCCAGCCAGTTTTGTCAACCGTAGTTCTCCACATATTATCCACTTGCTATTTTGCTACAAATTCCTGCTCACTGGCTTCTTCTCATGACTGCAATTCTTTACTGAGCCCTTGTAGCCTTGATTGCCAGTCAGCAAGGGCTGTTCTGTGATTCTGTCCCTAGGTAATTTGGATACGTGACCATCAGATCTGAAGCCTAGAAACTGCCTTCTGTATCACACTCTTCTTCCTGGCACTGAGCCTGGACCATTTTGGTCTCCATTCCCTTGCTTCTTCTCAGCCTCCTTCCCTCACGCCTCCTCCACCGCTTGTCGTGGAATAACCCCTAAGGCAGGTGCTTTGTTGTTTCTTTTGCTTTCTGTTTGCTTGTCCCGCAAACTCTTGTCAAAGCTCAGGAAGCCTATCCTGGGCACGAGCATTTGGGGCCAGACACACCCTTGCCTGTGCGCATGGTCTCTGCCTTGGTTTCTGCAGATCACTCCTTTGCAGTGGAGACGGAAGGTTAGTCATGGGCTGAAGTGTCCCTGGTCTCTGCTTTTCATAGCTGTGAGCTATCTTCTCAACTTTCCTATTTAAAAAACGAAGTCATGAGAAAGAAGATAATTTCTTTATAAACTAAGAAGAGCCTCTCCATAGCTGAGCCTTTCTGTACCTGACATACTGTTGGAAATTGCATTCAGTTCAGTTCAGTTGCTCAGTCATGTCCGACTCTCTGTGACCCCATGGACTGCAGCACGTCAGGCTCCCTGTCCATCACCAACTCCTGGCTCAAACTCATGTCCATTGAGTCAGTGATGCCATCCAACCATCTCATCCTCTGTTGTGATTTCTCCTCTTGCCCCCAATCCTTCCCAGCATCAGGGTCTCTTCCAAAGAGTCAGCTCTTCGCATCAGGTGGTCAAAGAATTGGAGCTTCAGCTTCAGCACCAATGAATAGCTTTCCAATGAATATTTAGGGTTGATTTTCTTTAGGATTGACTGGTTCGATTTCCTTCCTGTGCAAAGGATTCTCAAGAGCCTTCTCCAGCACCACAATTCAAAAGCATCAATTCTTTGGTGCTCAGCCTTTTTTATAGTCCATCTCTCACATCTGTACATGACTACTGGAAATACCATGACTATGCGAGCCTTTGTTGGCAAAATGATATCTCTGATTTGTAATATGCTGTCTAGATTTGTCATAACTTTCTTTCCAATGAGCAAGTGTCTTTTAATTTCATGGCTGCTGTCACTGTCCCCAGTGATATTGGAGCCCCCCAAAATAAAATCTGCCAGTTTCCATTTTTCCCCATCCTATTTGCCATGAAATGATGAGACCAGATGCCACTATCTTACTTTTTTGAATGTTGAGTTTTANCCAATGAGCAAGTGTCTTTTAATTTCATGGCTGCTGTCACTGTCCCCAGTGATATTGGAGCCCCCCAAAATAAAATCTGCCAGTTTCCATTTTTCCCCATCCTATTTGCCATGAAATGATGAGACCAGATGCCACTATCTTACTTTTTTGAATGTTGAGTTTTAAGCCAGCTTTTTTACTTTCCTCTTTCACCCTCATCAAGAGGGTTTTGAATTCTTCTTCACTTTCTGTCATTAGAGCAGCAGCATCTGCACATCTCAGGTTGTTGATATTTCTCCCGGTGATCTTGATAGTAATGGAAACCAGAAAAAAAAAAGAGTGACTGGAATTGCTTAGGGTTTTCTTTTCTTTCTTGTTTTTCTCATGTAAAAGAAAGTGTAGTGGAGTTCCTGGTCGTCCAGTGGTTAGGACTCTGAGCTTTCACTGCAGAGGATGAGAATTCAGTCCCTAATCAGGGAACTAAGATCCCACAATCTGGTAGCATGGCTGAAAAAAAAAAAGTGTAGTGTCGGTAGGCAGGCCATCCAGAGCTGGAGTGGTAGTGCCATGATGTCATCAATAGTCCAGATTTCTTGTCTGATTGATCTGCCTTCCTTAATGAATGGCTTCATCCTTAAGGTCACCCTGATTTTCCAGGTAGTCATTTTGGATCCAGTCAGCACATGGAATTTTAGGCAAGAAAAGGGAAACTGAAGGAAAGGGAATAAAGCAGGTTCATGCTAGCTAAGTTAGCATCTTTAAAGAGGTTTCCTAAAGAATTCCAGTTAAATCTCATTGAGAGACCTGAGTCATGTGACCGTTCCTAGCTACATAAATATTCTCCAGCTCTGACTGCGATGCTAGGTACACTACTACTCCAAGTAATTGGCAGGGGGAGGTGAAGGGTGGTGAATAGGTGTTAGAAAGAAAAAAAAAAGGACAGTGGATAGTGGAGGGAACTAGATCCTTGGTCACATGTGGAGGGACAGCAGGGAAAGGCTGGATTGAATGTGTGGTTCACCTGTGACCTGGTGACTCAGTGACCTCAGGGACAGTCTTAACTGCCTTTCTGAGTGAAACATTCCAAATAAGAACAGCAATCTTTTACCAATGTGACATGTGTTATTTGTTCCAAGTTCTTTCATCTTCCTTTCTGCCATTTAATGGGACACCTGTGTCTAATCCATTCAGCTGGAAAGGAACAGGTACCACAGGGGCAACCACAGAGGGAGAGGAGAGTCATTGTGTAAATTAAGACAATAGCAATAAAACTTATTGCCACCTCATCACTGATGCCTCCTCCAGCCAGGGTACATGGCTTGGAGAGTGGATGGGGTGGTTTTAGCTCCCATTGGCCCCCTCTTGTGAGCATGTGTTTGCCAAGAATAATCTGCCCTACCACAGGGTGGTCCTGGCTGGTATACCCCTCCCATCCAGGGCAATTTCATGCTCATGCATACAGAAGACACTGGGATTGGCTAAGGAATTCCCCTGGGAAATTTTGTGTTTTTTTTTTTTTTTTGCCCCTAAGATCCAGGAAGGCTCCTTTCTCCATGCCAGGCTTTAAATTAGTTAATTATTTCTTTTTAATAAGTTCTTAAATGAAAGTTCCAAATTTAGAGACACACATCTGCCAGAGTGGATTTTAAACTAATTTCTTCAAATTTCATCTCAAGATAACTGTAAGTGATATCAATTAATAGTTGCACTGGTGATTCAGTCCCCCTGGGTTTTATTTATTTTTTTCTTATTTAAAAATTCAAGATGAATTTTGAGATATCTTTTTGTGTTACACAAAGAAAGGAAGGTTCCACAAACAAGGCCTGTGAACCCTCCAGGTGGTGGGGCCACCTCCCTGACTATAGATAAGACCGTTGAGAATGATGACACTGGGTGACAACTCTTGCTTTCTCATTTGTGTTATTGAGAGCTGAGCTTCATCTTCTTCTAATTGATTTTACAGATGAGTAAGCCTAAAAAATATAACAGAAAAGAGTGCCATCACTCCTTCCCCTTTTCGTAGTTTATTCCTTCTCATGGAATATTACTAAGCTAAAGCCTGCAGTTCCATATTCCTTTAGTGACCATTGATGAACTCGGCATCATCTCAGATGAGAGTTACTGTTACTAGGAAACTAATTAGCAAGCAGCAGCAGAAAGTCTCAGTAGAACAGCCTAAGCCAGTAGCCTTCAAACTAGGCTACCTTCAGCATCATGCATACGTGAAAACTTCCCAAGGGCTTCATGACACAGAGTTTGGAGGTGATAAACTTCCACCTTTATGTACTCTAGTTTTCTAAAACTGGTCTTCCTAACAAGGTGTTGTGTTTAGTTGACAGATCCTCTTTCTTGCCACACTTTTCACAATTTCCTGACTTTTATTTTACAGAAGAAACGGATACCTTTCACCCACTCCCATTCTTCCCATGGTGCATTGCCTGGGGGTGGAAAAGTAGAGGTGATTGAGCCAGAAAGTCCTTGTAACTCAGATGATTTGTAATTCTTTGTTTTAACAAAATCCAAAGATGAACTGTGATTTTTTATTTCAGCTGACAGGCCTTTAAAGTCAGTAACTTTTGATAATAGATTGCTGTGAGAATGGCATATTTATGCAGCATATTATTCTGAAGTCATTCCAAGAGCGGAGGGACATCATTTTCAAGACAGTTCATAACAAAACTCTTAGGGCTCCTGTTATTTATGTGAATAGTTTTCCGGTGTTTGCATAACTAATCTTTAGAACTAGGTAACACAGTATTGGAAATGTTGCAGCTTTTTTTGAAACTTACCTGTGATGATACACAGTTCTTCCAATTAGAAACTACTGTATGGTAATATAATTCTTTGAGAGCAAAGTTATAAAATAGGAAATAATAGATTGCTGTGAGAATGGCATATTTATGCAGCATATTATTCTGAAGTCATTCCAAGAGCAGAGGGACATCATTTTCAAGACAGTTCATAACAAAACTCTTAGGGTTCCTGTTATTTATGTGAATAGTTTTTCGGTGTTTGCATAACTAATCTTTAGAACTAGGTAACACAGTATTGGAAATGTTGCAGTTTTTTTTTGAAACTTACCTGTGATGATACGCAGTTCTTCCAATTAGAAACTACTGTATGGTAATATAATTCTTTGAGAGCAAAGTTATAAAATAGGAAACAACACATTAATTTTATATTGTTTCACTCACCCTATAGTATCTATGTATATTTTATACTTTTATGACATACCTAAATTTTCCTTATTAAATAAATCACGCACTGTTATGTATGAATTCTGAAGTATAAATGATTTACAGCATGTTGATTTCGGGAGTACAGCACAGTGATTCAGTTATATATGTGTATTTTTGGATTCTTTTCTCCTATAGGTTATTACAAGATATTGAGTATAGTTTCCTGTGCTATACAGTAGGTCTGTTTTGGTTGTCTGTTTTGCATATAGTGATGTGTATATATTGATGCCAGCCAACTAATTCAGCCCTCTCCTCCAACATTTTCTCAAATTTTTAGATATTTCTGGGTCATGCAGCTCAACTCTATTTCTAAATTGTAACCTCTCCCCCCCCACCCTAGCACAGTGATTCAGTTATATATGTGTATTTTTGGATTCTTTTCTCCTATAGGTTATTACAAGATATTGAGTATAGTTTCCTGTGCTATACAGTAGGTCTGTTTTGGTTGTCTGTTTTGCATATAGTGATGTGTATATATTGATGCCAGCCAACTAATTCAGCCCTCTCCTCCAACATTTTCTCAAATTTTTAGATATTTCTGGGTCATGCAGCTCAACTCTATTTCTAAATTGTAACCTCTCCCCCCCCACCCCCAGATTTCCAACACATTGAAAAAAATCAGCATATAAGTGAACCCGGGCAGTTCAAGCCCGTGTTCCAAGGTCAACAGTATTTGTCTTTTGGACATTGGTCACAGCTCACAAAGAATGCCATTAATATCCTTCCATTTGGCATAGAAGAAAATATATACTGTTTTCCAGGATTAATTTTGTGATCACAAAGTTAATTTACATATACTGGCCTCTAGGGAGGAATTCAAGACCAGAGAAGACAGTCCTGGTAAATTCAAGCCATTCAAATGCAGGTGAAGTTTTCAGGTGAGTGCGGTCATAGAGAATGAATTAACCATTATAATGTGTGAATCACAAGTTAAATTTCCTGCACAAGCATTCTACTAAGAATGGGCTGAGTAAATTCAATTACCTATTTCAAACAGATAAAGCAAGTTGAAGGTTCAGTGTTAATTTCTTGCAAAGCACTCAGGACTCAGTATTATGGTAACAATACATAGACTCAAAAGAACTTTCTACCCCAACCTGGCTAATCCTTAGGTTGAGTGTCTTCAATAGATAAGTATTGTCCAGAACTCAGCTGTATCCTTATAACAGTGTAATGGTGCTTTATATTCACAAAGTGTCGAGTACATGAGTCAACAGTCTTACCTATGGGTTTCTTGTGAAATACTGTTGAAAATTTTGGCCTGTGTTTTCAACTATGTGGCCGGTTTTCAACGTGTTTGCTGTGGTCTGAACCAGAGCTGACTGGAAGTAAGTTTCGGCTTTTTGTTTTCTTTTTCTGAATAGACAGTTGTCCCATGTTTTTGCAAGTCCCTTGGTGGAGTGTCTCTCTGTGCAGACAGCTGAGACACTAGAGGGCGCTCTTCCCGACTTGCTGTGTGACTTGTGAGTTGTCTAAGCATCTCACNTCACTGGGAATGTGTGAAACTATGAAAATGTATACACACTACTGGTGTGACCCCAAAAACTGGAACAGCAAGAAAAATTAGAATCATAGTGGGAGAGTTTAAAAAGTTTTTAATGACAAATGTCTGATATTTATAAAATCAGAATTTTCCCATGTCCAACATTTAAGATTATAAACTCTTGGCAAAGTTTCTTTCCTTGATATTCCCACCTGTTTTCAACATTGCCTCCATCCCCTGCCCCAAATTATTCTGAAGCAAATCCAAAACACCCTGATACTTCATCTGTCTTCCAGAATGGATCTGAAGAGCCAAGGTATCTCTTTTTAAATAGCCACAATAACATCATGATGCTTCTCCAAATGAATAGTAACTATTTAATATCATCAAATATTATGCTCCTATTTCTCTGATATTCATAAATTTTTAGAGTTCATTTGAATCATGCCATCTAAAATTTTTATACTCCCAATACCCCCCACCCTTCCTCTGGTAAGCACAAATCTGATCTCACAATTGCCGTTTGAACACAATACTTTAAAAACTGTGCTGTCAGTACAGAAAAAAGAGAACTGCAAAAAATTTTGTAGTCTATTAAGTAGGTTTGTTGTTCGCAGTTGGTGGATTAGTATATTGGTACCTTCTTTCAGTGCTCAGTATGATTGAGCAAAGGAGTAAATATCAGTACAACAAAGAGGTTGAGAGTCAGATTTTTTAACTTTAAAAAGGAAATCACAAGTGTGAAAGTGACAAAGATTAGAATCATCACTGGTTTGTTTTGAAATTGAAGGTATCAGTGTGAATGCATGCTTTTTAAATAAACTAGATATAAACCTGACTATAGAGAGATACAGGTACGTAATATTTATATCTATATCTCTATATTTCACAGGTTTCCCCAGTGGCTCAGCAGTAAAGAATCTACCTGCAATGCCGAAGCTGCAGGAGACATGGATTCGATCCCTGGGCTGGGAAGACTTCCTGGAGAGGGGAATGGCAACCCACTCCAGTATTCTTTGCCCGGTGAATCCCACGGACAGAGGAGCCTGGTGGCTACAGTTCGTAGGGTTGCAAAGTGTTGGATATGACTGAAGCAACTGAGCACTATATATCGCATGACTGTCCATCTGGGGGATATAAACAGTGGTGCTCCAATAGCAGTGAGTACTTCTAGTGCCATATCCAGGCTTCTAAACAAGTTCCTACTAAAAGGGTTCCTAAAGGAACGGATAAATGTAAAACAGAGGAAGGAAAAGTGCAAGATGAGTCTAGAAATCATGTGCAAGCAAGAAAGAAAAGTCTCCAAAATAATGGTGGTAAGAGAGTATATCCCATTGAAGAAATGTGGATCCAGGAGTAAAGACTGATAATAAATGAATAGAGACAGACAGATGGGTAGAGAGATAATTAAATAGATGGGGCAGAGGGCAAAACTTTTTTTTAGCAACAGTATTTGCTGTTTATACACTGAGTTGTATCTGACTTTTTGCGACCCAATGGACTGAAGCACACCAGGCTTCCCTGTCCTTCCCTGTCTCCCAGAGTTTGCTCAAATTCATGTCCATACAGCAGAATGCTGTATGATAAATGAAGAAAGAAAATGGAGTTAAGGGCAAAACTTTTTTTTAGCAACAGTATTTGCTGTTTATACACTGAGTTGTATCTGACTTTTTGCGACCCAATGGACTGAAGCACACCAGGCTTCCCTGTCCTTCCCTGTCTCCCAGAGTTTGCTCAAATTCATGTCCATACAGCAGAATGCTGTATGATAAATGAAGAAAGAAAATGGAGTTAAAAATCATTGATTTGTCACAAAAGGAATAATTGAATCAGGCAAAAATAGAAAACATAATAAAGTGAGTGAGTGAAATTTGANTACAGTAGGTCTGTTTTGGTTGTCTGTTTTGCATATAGTGATGTGTATATATTGATGCCAGCCAACTAATTCAGCCCTCTCCTCCAACATTTTCTCAAATTTTTAGATATTTCTGGGTCATGCAGCTCAACTCTATTTCTAAATTGTAACCTCTCCCCCCCCACCCCCAGATTTCCAACACATTGAAAAAAATCAGCATATAAGTGAACCCGGGCAGTTCAAGCCCGTGTTCCAAGGTCAACAGTATTTGTCTTTTGGACATTGGTCACAGCTCACAAAGAATGCCATTAATATCCTTCCATTTGGCATAGAAGAAAATATATACTGTTTTCCAGGATTAATTTTGTGATCACAAAGTTAATTTACATATACTGGCCTCTAGGGAGGAATTCAAGACCAGAGAAGACAGTCCTGGTAAATTCAAGCCATTCAAATGCAGGTGAAGTTTTCAGGTGAGTGCGGTCATAGAGAATGAATTAACCATTATAATGTGTGAATCACAAGTTAAATTTCCTGCACAAGCATTCTACTAAGAATGGGCTGAGTAAATTCAATTACCTATTTCAAACAGATAAAGCAAGTTGAAGGTTCAGTGTTAATTTCTTGCAAAGCACTCAGGACTCAGTATTATGGTAACAATACATAGACTCAAAAGAACTTTCTACCCCAACCTGGCTAATCCTTAGGTTGAGTGTCTTCAATAGATAAGTATTGTCCAGAACTCAGCTGTATCCTTATAACAGTGTAATGGTGCTTTATATTCACAAAGTGTCGAGTACATGAGTCAACAGTCTTACCTATGGGTTTCTTGTGAAATACTGTTGAAAATTTTGGCCTGTGTTTTCAACTATGTGGCCGGTTTTCAACGTGTTTGCTGTGGTCTGAACCAGAGCTGACTGGAAGTAAGTTTCGGCTTTTTGTTTTCTTTTTCTGAATAGACAGTTGTCCCATGTTTTTGCAAGTCCCTTGGTGGAGTGTCTCTCTGTGCAGACAGCTGAGACACTAGAGGGCGCTCTTCCCGACTTGCTGTGTGACTTGTGAGTTGTCTAAGCATCTCACAGTCTGACCTTTTCCTGGGCATAGAACGGAGGAGCCTGGGCATGGGGTCGCGAACAGTCGGATACGACTGAGCGGCTTCACTTTCACTTTTCACTTTTCTGCATTGAAGAAGTACATGGCAACCCACTCCAGTGTTCTTGCCTGGAGAATCCCAGGTATGGGGGAGCCTGATGGGCTGCCGTCTATGGGGTCGCACAGAGTTGGACACGACTGAAGTGACTTAGCAGCAGCAGCAGTAGGGTCCATGGGGTCGCTAAGTGTCGGACTCGATTGAGAGACTTCACTTTCACTTTTCACTTTCCAGCATTGGAGAAGGAAATGGCAACCCAGTCCGGTGTTCTTGCCTGGAGAATCCCAGGGACGGGGGAGCCTGGTGGGCTGCCGTCTATGGGGTTGCATAGAGTCGGACACGACTGAAGTGACTTAGCAGCAGCAGCAGCAACATTGATTTTTAGATAAATAAATTAAGTTTTTAAAAGTTGAAGATATGTAAGATATGTTTTCAATAAAATTTTATGTTTTGTTAGGTGATTATGTTTATGTAGCTTTGACCAAGTGAATGCAAGTATTAAAAGAAAGTGATAATTTAGTAAAAATATTGGGTTCTTATAGGAACTATAAATATTAACTTGAATAATATTTATGATGTTCAAAGTTATGAGAGAGTACTCAGTACAGTGCTTTCATGCATAAAGATACATAGATTAGAATTAAATTCTCTGAAGAAAAAGTGGAACATAAATAAAAACTCAAGAAGAAAATGGAATGACATAAAATTTCCCACTGAAAATTGATAGCTCATTATCTATATTAAGAATGAATGATGGTATCAGTGCTGACATGCTGAGATTTTATAACTCACTGCATACATTTAACAGAATGATGCAACTGTTTATTGTTAAATGATACAATTACAGTGACTAGAAATGACACCCTATTCAGTTATTTAAACTTAGACATTTTAGATGTCAATTAAAAAATTTATTCTTACAAAGTATAAATTAGTTGAGAAGATCACTTTTTTTTGTTGTTAGTGGCTTTCACAAAAAGAGGATTGTTTTTCCTTCATGAGAAGTAGATGGGAGGGAAGCAGGCAACTGCTGGCAATGGTTCCATAGCTCTACAATGTCAGGAAGAACATGTTTATAATTCCCCCTCATGGTTTCAAGATGGCTGCCCAGCTCCAAATATCATTCATGTCCATGTCCCAAGGAGAACAAAAACGGAGAAGGGGAAATATGAGCTAGTAAACATTTTCACAGAATTGCCTTCCCTCCTTCTCTCACCAAGAGGCTTCTTTCCTCTTGCCTAGAATCTTGTCACTGAACCAGTGAAGACTGTAAGAGAAGCTATGAAAAATTTCTGCATTGGCAGCTGCTGCTGCTGCTGCTGCTAAGTCACTTCAGTCGTGTCCGACTCTGTGTGACCCCATAGATGGCAGCCCACCAGGCTCCCCCATCCCTGGGATTCTCCAGGCAAGAATACTGGAGTAGGTTGCCATTTCCTTCTCCAATGCATGAAAGAGAAAAGTGAAAGTGAAGTCGCTCAGTCTGTCCGACTGTTAGCGACCCCATGGACTGCAGCCGACCAGGCTACTCCGTCCATTGGATTTTCCAGGCAAGAGTACTGGGGTGGGGTGCCATTGCCTTCCCCTGCATTGGCAGCTGGTGAGAATTAACAGCTATAAGTGGGTGATGGGTTAAACACCCGTGTTTGATGCACGTGGCAAAGGGCCAAAAAACTCTCCCAAATGCTTGACTCATAGAAGATTAATTTTCTGTGTTTTGAAATTTCCTAGTCTGTATTTATCCAGTTCAGTTCCAGTTCAGTCGCTCAGTCGTGTCCGACTCTTTACGACCCCATGAATCACAGCACACTAGGCCTCCCTGTCCATCACCAACTCCTGGAGTTCACTCAAACTCATGTTCATCGAGTCAGTGATGCCATCCAGCCATCTCATCCTCTGTCATCCCCTTCTCCTCCTGCCTTCAATCCCTCCCAGCATCAGGGTCTTTTCCAGTGAGTCAACTCTTTGCATGAGGTGGCCAAAGTACTGGAGTTTCAGCTTTAGCATCAGTCCTTCCAATGAATACCAAGGACTGATCTCCTTTAGAATGGACTGGTTAGATCTCCTTGCAGTCCAAGGGACTCTCAAGAGTCTTCTCCAACACCACAGTTCAAAAGCATCAATTCTTCAGCGCTCAGCTTTCTTCACAGTCCAACTCTCACATCCATACATGACCACAGGAAAAACCATAGCCTTGACTAGATGGACCTTTGTTGGTAAAGTAATATGCTTTTGAATATGCTATCTATGTTGGTCATAAATTTCCTTCCAAGGAGTAAGCATCTTTTAATTTCATGGCTGCAGTCACCATCTGCAGTGATTTTGGAGCCCCCCAAAATAAAGTCTGACACTCTTTCCACTGTTTCCCATCTATTTGCCATGAAGTGATCGGACCAGTTCCTCTTCACTTTCTGCCATAAGGGTGGTGTCATCTGCATATCTGAGGTTATTGATTTTTATAATGTTGACTAAAACAGATTCACAATGTGAGAGTTGCGAGTTAAGTTTTATTTGGGGCAAAATGAGGACTGTGACCTGGGAGACAGCACCTCAGCTAGCTCTGAGAGACTGTCCCAAACAGGTAGTGGAGGAAGGTCAATATATATGATTTTGGTGAAGGAGAAGTTCAGTGCAACTAAGCACTTACTTTACAAAAAGTTTTCTGCTAGTCACGAGGAGCTCATGTCACCATGAAGGGATTTAGTGCTTTTCTAGATATGAAAAGATGTGAGGATTGGGATCATGAAATCAGTTCCTGAACATATCTGACTAGCAAATCATCAGACAATCTTGGCACAATGAAAAGAATAACTTTTGTCTCTTGGTTACCATCTCTGACTGGGACTGAGGAGACGTCTGGCTCAGAGTTGACCTCAATGACTTTCTCAGTGTGATGGGGACCACAGTCAGGGTAAGGGAGGGGGTGGTTTCCTTCATAGAGCCCCAGCCTCAATCCCTGTGCAGATGAGAAGGGGATGGAATTGTGACTGTTGATTCCAAGGACGTTACAGAGAGGAAGATGTGCTGCCCATCAAGGGATTATTTCCACAAATGAGTGGGAACTAAGTTTTGTGGTATCAGAAGGATGAAAGTCACCTTATTTAGAGTTCTGTAGAACATGTGATTTGCAAATGGATTCTCTTGTCAATCAGCATAACTCTGAAAACTTCTGTGCAGAAGACTTAATGTTATTGACTGAAGGTTAAAAACAGCAAAATGCTCCTCCATGTGCGGGAGTATGTGGATGTTAGACCCATTAACAGGTGCCAGTTTTAACCTGAGTTAATCTCCCCTTTGCCTGGCATTAAGGTTTGTAAAATGCTGGTAGTAGGGAACAGGACTGAGGAGGCGGAGCATGACCCAGGGACTTTTCTCCTGGCTTTGCCCTCTACAAGCTACAGAGAATCCAATGCTATTTACAGTCGAAAGACGTTCAAGCAACAAGAGCAAATAAAACCCACACCTTCCCATAAGTGGAAACTACAAAGTTCTAGAGGGTAAGTCTAGAGGAATAATATAAAAAAGAGAAAACGGCCATAGAAGGCCCAAGGATGAGTTAAAACTGCACCTAGAAGGAGAATAACTACATTTTGTATAAAAATCTTGAAAAAACGTCCTGGTAGATCAAAGCTATGACAACAGGAAAGGGACAAAACAACATGAGGGGACCCAAGGTAACGGTCTTGGAAACACTTCATTTCTGAAGAAGGAGAGGATAAAAGGGAAAGAAAAGCAACCAAGGGAAACATGAGTCCTGAAAGACAGCAGGAAGCTAGAAGATTGGACAATACAAATCCTTAAACCCATCACCAAAAAATAAAAGTCAAACATTAACGAGACTGTAGTTGCAGATTATTTATAGAATTCTGTATGGAGAGGATAAAAGGGAAAGAAAAGCAACCAAGGGAAACATGAGTCCTGAAAGACAGCAGGAAGCTAGAAGATTGGACAATACAAATCCTTAAACCCATCACCAAAAAATAAAAGTCAAACATTAACGAGACTGTAGTTGCAGATTATTTATAGAATTCTGTATATTATTAGACATCGAAATCTGTCCATCACTGGATAGCTATATCATTCAAAACGTTAAGAACAGGAACATGAATGAAATAGTGACTTTTTCCACAATTAAAAAAGTTTAATTAAAATATGTATATACAGTATAGATAGAGACTCACACGGCTGATGTGTTTCCTGTCTGTCCACAAAGAGCAAATTTAGAGTATTTGGCCTGACATTTTCTTTCTGATCCAATGTGAAATGGTATGTTGAAGTTGTGGTAAGTGGCTGCATTAACTGGTCCCCAAATGCACTGGGATTATGGAAACTAGGGAATTATGGAAATCGACTACTTAGAGCACTTCCTAAGACCAATTATTAACTAGATATCTCTTTCTTTTTTTAAAAGTTTATCGGCTGCCCTGGGTCTTCATAGCTGTGTGTGGGCTTTCTCTAGAGTTGCAGAGAGCAGGAGCTACTTTCTAGTTATGACACGTGGGCTCTAGAGTGCATGAGTTTCAGTAGTTGGGGCACCCAAGCTTGGTTGCTCTGTGGCACATGGGATCTTCCCAGAGCAGAAATTGAACCTGTGTTCTCTGCATTGGCAGGCAGATTCTTAACCACTGGACCACCAGGGAAGTCCATTTTTTTTAAAAAAAATAATCTTATCTATTCAATAGTTTTGAAAATAAAAAATGTATTTGAACTTTTTATCATGTTCAAATGCAAATACAGTCAAGAAAACTACATTTTCTAGATATTGATATAGAAATAACAGTTATTTGCTAATACAACCGTGAGACCAGGAATAAGGCAGTTGGAGTTCTGGTTCCAGAAACAGCAGGCCAGGTATACCAGTTATGAAGCTGTTGGTTCTCAGCTTTGAGAAACTTTGCCCTGCCTTGTGACACTGGCAATCTGCCACATGCATGCCCAGCTCCCTCCCTCTGGGACTCTGCAAACAGGCGACACCAGAGGAAGGCCGCAGGGACAGGTGGGGACTGGGACATCCTGTGTGCTCCCTGCTTACGTCCGCAGCACCACAGGATGGTTTTTCATGGGGGCAGTGATGGTTTTAGCGCCAGCAGTGCTTTTTTGTTTGCAGCTCTTCCGAAATACTGGAGTCAGCCTCGTTGGGCCCCTCACAGATATTAGCAGGCACTGGCAGATACTGGCAGGCTGGTGACTGCCCCTCCCAAGTCTGGGTTTCAGTTCTGTGGATTTCCCCTCTGTGGTCCTAAAGCATCAGCACCAGATGAGCAAGACACTCCTCCCTTCTTCCGAGCTTTGCATGGCTCTCACCACCAAGACTCAAAGTGAAAGTCGCTCAGTCGTGTCCGACTCTTTGCGACACCATGGACTACACAGTCTATGGAATTCTCCAGGCCAGAGTACAGGAGTGGGTAGCCGTTCCCTTCTCTAGGGGATCTTCCCAACCCAGGGATCGAGCCCAGGTCTCCCACATTGGTGGATTCTTTATCAGCTGAGCCAACAGGGAAGCTCAAGAATACTGGAATGGGTAGCCTATCCCTTCTCCAGTAGATCTTCCCAACCCAGGAATCAAACGGGGGTCTCTTGCATGTCAGGCAGATTCTTTACCAAGGCTCTAAATTTTAGTAAGTCTCACTTCTTTCCTTTGTTCCCTTAGCGCAAGGGGTGGCGGCCTTCCATAGCTACTAACTCTGTAATGCCTCAGTATCTCTCATTAACTTACTGAGTTCTCTGAAATCTTGTGTAAAGTCTTTAATAAATACAATTAATAATTAAAGTAAAAAATAATGTTTCCTGAGGTTAAAAATATAGACT
>SJYX01011627.1:207793-224697 GCA_006410675.1 Oreotragus oreotragus
GAAAGTGTGGAAAGTGTGGTGATTACATGGACTGAGAAGGTTAAGCACACTAATCCCTCCTTCCCCCTGCCCAGATTTAGGGAGGGTGAGGACAGAATATCCAATGGTGTACTTTCCTGGGGAGCAGAGTCCAAAGGGCGAGACGGACATACAGAGCAAAGACCCGCAGGATCTCTGTCCCCGGCTCCCGGCCTGCGTCTTTCCTTCCCTGCCTGCGCGCTGCGCGTGCGGAGGGCGCGCGGGTTCCGGGGCGCCGGGCGCGCAGCCTAGGGCTCGGCTCCGCAGCCTCTCCGGAGCGACGATGGGGGCTCAGTGGGTGCTTCTTCTAGCCATATATTTACTGCCTGCGCTCCTGCTCTCAGAGGCCGCCAAAATCCTGACTATATCCTTACTGGGTGAGTGCTTGGTCGGAGAATCAGGACAGGCTTGTCCCAGGCTTGTCCTGGCCAGGAGTCACGCCAACAGCCCCCTTAATCAGAGGGGCTTTTCATATGGTTTTCCAGGCTGGGCTTGTGTCCTAGGCTGGAGGAGGGAGAGGCTGGCGAGGGTTGTGGGGCAGAGAGAGGTCTCTACTGCCAAGGTGAAATTATTGATAGCCCTGGAGAAGAGGAGCACTTTCCTCTCCTCTCTTTTTATTTGCTCTGGATGCGCTTCCCTGCGGGGACAGCGGGAACCAGAAGTTTTGCTCTATTTCTGAGCTTGAGACCCCGGGCCGTCTCCTCCACGGTACCTGCGGGATTTTGAAAGGGTCACGTTGAACTTCTGAGGGGTGTGCAGCAGATGCCGGTAGAAAGTAGAAGGCGGAGTCCATTTCAGGCTCTGGGGACAGGCGCTCCTGGGACAGCACCACGAACTGGGACTGTTTCCTAACTGGAAAACTGAGCGGGCGGGCAGACGCGAGGACCCAGGGCAGCGGCGCATTTGGGAGCCCCTCTCTCACCCGTGCTGACGGAAGCTTTTGAAAAAGAGTGGAGCCGCTGATTCTGCGCATTGTGGACCCAGTTTCATTTCCATTACTTTTGCCCCTTAGAGAACAGAAGACAGAGGGGAAATTTTATCAGGATGAGTCCTCAGAGGATGGAGTTTTATTTGGCCCATCCTGAAAAGGTGGTGGGCTCCCTAGCTTGCTTTTAGATCCCAGAAAACCTGGGGATCCTAGAGCTGGAGGAAATAACAGAACGCCTCTCACTGGGCCTCCCCTTTTATTTCCTGAGAGGAAAACGGAGGGTCAGGGAAATGAGGTGCCTTTTACGAGAGTACAGCAGACCTCTCTCCTGGCACACACTGGGGACTCACTTATGATTTCTTACCTCAAAACCATCCTCTTCCATAGATTCCACTCTTTTCCTTTTTTACAGTGGGGATTTCTAAAAAGCCTATTATAAACCTATTTTTAAATGATAGAGGTAATGGAGAAAAAGTTTTCTCTCTTGAAAGTACACTGTCCTCCAGCCTCAACTCCAAGGACAGAGCTGGGGCAGTTAACGGGGTACCCGGAAGCCCCGCCTTTACCCCTTATGAAGAGCCACGTGACCAGCTGTGTCTGTGCCAACCTCTTCTTCCTCGCAACCCTTTCTTCCAACAGTTAATGTGAACAAAAGCAGGCAGTCTAAGCAGGGATACTGTTTTATGTAACTTGTGTTACCTCAGGCAACACAAGTATGGATATAAAATACTAGAGTAACTCCCACAGATGTACACTATGTAGCTCTGTACCACTCTCTGGGTTTCCCAGATGTCTCAGTGGTAAAAAATCCACCTGCCCATTCAGGAGATCAGGGTTTCCATCCCTGGGTTGGGAAGATCCCCAGAGAAGGAAACGGCCATCCACAGCAGTATTCTTGGCTGGGAAATTCCTTGGACAGAGGAGCCCGGTGGGCTGTATGGTCTATGGGGTCGCACAGAGTCGGACATGACTTATCACCTGAGCGCTGCACGTGCTGCTCACCACTGACCTGATGACTGTGGGGCTTTCCTCTAATGAGCCCCGCCTCCCAACTTTGGCAAGTCTGTCCCTTCCCTGGAGATCTGGCTTTCTCTGCTGCTGAGACTCACAGATGCAAGAAAAATGCCCCATGATAGTACATAATTTTAGATAGGATATTGGTGTAATGGAGCTCACACCTCTCCCAAGGATTAAGCCTCTCTTTCTTAAAGATCCCAGGATTGTCCTAGGATGGATGTCCTGTTTCTCATGCATATAAGATACGGCAAGCCCATCCTATGGAGCCCACAGTTTTCCTGCTTGTCTTAATGGATGTGAGACATTCAACTGAAAAACTTCCTGTGACATATATTTGAATCTCAAGCATTTTGGCTCTAAGTGGTGGCTCCACATCTTTTCTTCCAATGGCTGTTTCTTAGAACCAAATTCAAGCTTCCGTATTTCTGGCTCCTACTCTAGCATTCATGTGCAAAGAGAAGAATTTCAGAAATAGCTTGGATTGACTGCCTATTAGGAACACTCCATACTCACATGCATGGCACTGGGCCAGAATATCTACCAGTCTAGTCATTTCTTTAGGCTATGGCAACTCCATAAGCCCCCAGCTAAAATGCAGTGTGTGCCTTAGGATCAGGAACTCCAAAGACTTAAACACCAAAAATATATTAGATTGTTGCAAAGACCACAAGTCATAAGAGGGAATCTTTAGCAGGGGATTGCCCTAGGTCAAAGAGCTGGGCAGGCGGAACATAGGTGTCCAGTTTGGGGCTTAACAAACTGGAGTGAGGAAGAGGAACTGGAGAAACTCATCTTTCTCTACTCACTGTCAGCCTTCTGTTATCTTACGCTGGTTTGCCCCACACTTCCACATCAATTTCATACCCTCGGGTTCTCATCTTCACAAAAATGATATATATTGTTCCTAGGTGGAAGCCATGTTCTACTAATGCAGCGGGTGTCTCAGATTCTTCAGGATCATGGTCATACCGTCACTATGCTTTCTAATAGAGGAAGAAGTCTAGCCTCAGGTATCTTTTTTCATAATTATTGAATGCTTCAATCCCAGCCAAAAAGGGGCAATGCCCTTTGTATGTACTGCTTAACACAAAACTTTTTTGAATCTAGTATTGAAATAATGGACAAAATGTGTGGGGTGTGTGTGTATGTTAAGTGCTGGATATCTTTTTTTTTTTAAGAAAATGTTCCTTCTTCATTTTTTGGAAGCATTTTATTTTTAAACCTATTTATTTTTAATTGAAGGATACTTGCTTTACAGTATTGAGGTTTCTACCAAACATCATCATAAATCAGCCATAGGTCTACCCCATGTCCCCTCCCACTTGAATATCCCTCCCACCTTCGTCCCCTTCCACCCCTCTAGGTTGTTGTTGAGCCCCGGTTTGAGTTCCCTGAGTCACACAAGTGCTGGATGTCTCAATAACCCCTACATTTTATTTGTCTATAGTTTACCCCCCTTATCTGGATGTCACTTTATTTCAGGCAAGCCTCCACATATTATTATTGCAAAATCAGTCGTCTCATGAGTTGTATATAGAAATGTCAGAAGTTCTTGAGTTACTGAATCTAGTGACACTGGTTGAAAGAGTTTCAGCTACAATGAAGCTTATCAATCCAATCAGCTCTTCTCTGTTGACAGATAAGGATACGGAGGCTCAGGGAACTTGAATGATTTGTTTGAGTTCACATAGCAAGTTAACAGAGTTGAGTGAATCTGGGACTTTAAGCTCTGGGTTTCTCCATCAGAGTTGCTAAAACTTAAATTTAAAAAAAATTGCAAAATTAAGCAGCTTTGTTAGAAAAAATAAGTGAGCAATTATAAAATTCTGAAGATGAATTTTCAGTTTTGCTCTTGTTTAGACTGTTCTAAAGAGCTCCCTGGTGGCTCAGATGGTAAGGCATCTGCCTACAATGCGGGAGACCCGGGTTCAATCCCTGGGTCAGGAAGACCTCCTGGAGAAGGAAATGGAAACCCACTCCAGTATTCTTGCTTGGAAAATCCCACGGACAGAGGAGCCTGGTAGGCTACAGTCCATGAGATTGCAAAGAGTCCTAAAACAGTGTTAATCACCTTCTAGACTGGGTTCCATATTGTTCATCAAATATCCCTTCTATCCATACCCCTTTGTAACTCCCTTGATTGTCAGTCATGATGATTTCATACATGAACATTTCATTTTGGTGGTTCCCATGGCTTTGAGAAACTGCCAAAAGACCCTCTATCTCTTTAAAAAACTTACACAACACTCCAAAATATGCAGACAGTTTGGGGGTTCCTCTTAGTTTTACCTGAGTTTTAATCGAAGTCCAGAGTTTCTTTCAGTATTCATGTATCAATGAAAATTTCTGAGCTTTTGAAATAACATATTCATTTTTCTCTTTCCTTGATGATGGCAGACTAAGATGTTGTATCTTTTATTCTCAGGGTTAAGGTGAGCACCACTTGATATAGGGAGGAGTGCATGAGTCCAGTTAAAGTACCTGTTTAGATTACTTCCCTATAGTGATTTTTATTTACAACTTAAATAAATGACTTCAAAAAATTAAAGTAGCAGATATTTCTGATATTAGATGTACTATTGTTCCCATCAATAACTGAAATCACAAGTAGCAAGTTCCACCCTAAAGAGAACTTAATTTTCTGAAGTTCTGACTCTTTTCCTTTCCCCAAGACAGTTTCTCTGTATCTCTGTCTACTAGCTGGATGTTCCCCAAGTGACAGGTCCTCTTTGTCTGGGGGGGAACTGTATAGTTTACATCACTGATCGGCTGGCTTACACACACTCAAGCCGGTATCTGCCTAGAGTTACTTTTTCTTGACTGGACAAGTCTCACTCTTTTCAGCAAGTTCTGTTTTCTTTGGGCGTGTAGGTATGAGAGTACATCAAAGAAACTCCATGTTGGAATTCAGGCTTTTAACTGGGCTCATGGGCTCTTCCCTTTATCAAGTGGTGTCTCACCTTAGCTCTGAGAACAAAATATACAATATCTTAGCCTACTGTCATCAAGAGAAGGCAATTTGGGGGGCTTATAAAGCTTAATAAAATACAACTGTATTTCCCTCTGAATTTTAGAACCAGTTGAGAGAAAGTTACAGGAGTTAGACAGATGAATGGCACCTTTATCAAGTTGGTTCAGGAACTTGTCCATAGATATTCATTAAATATCAAAGTTAGGTAACAGCATGGAAAGAACCTGTATATTCTATTGGTGTTATTCTGCCTCATCACTGATGGTAGCCATTCCCGGCTTTGGGTCAGTTTAGTTCAGTCCAGTTGCTCAGTCATGTCCGACTCTTTGCAACACCATGGATTGAAACACACCAGGCTTCCCTGTCCTTCACCAACTCCCAGAGCTTACCCAAACTCATGTCCCTCAAGTTGGTGATGCCATCCAACTATCTCATCCTCTGTCGTCCCCTTCTCCTCCTGCCTTCAGTCTTTCCCAGCATCAGTGTCTTTTCCAAGGAGTCAGTTCTTCGCCTCAGGTGGCCAAAGTATTGGAGCTTCAGCTTCAGCATCAGTCCTTCCAATGAATATTCAGGACTGATTTCCTTTATGATTGACTTGTTTGATCTCCTGGCTTTCCAAGGGATTATCAAGAGTCTTTTCGAACACCACAGTTCAAAAGCATCAATTCTTCAGCGCTCAGCTTTCTTTATAGTCCAACACTCACATCCATACGTGACTAGTGGAAAAACCATAGCTTTGACTAGACGGACCTTTGTTGGTCAAGTAATGTCTCTGCTTTTTATTATGCTGTCTGGATTGGTCATAGCTTTTCTTCCAAGGAGCAAGCATCTTTTAATATCATGGCTGCAGTTACCATCGGCAGTGATTTTGGAGCCCACCCCCAAAATAAAATTTCTCACTGTTTTCATTATTTCCCCATCTATTTACCTTGAAGTGATGGGACCAGATGCCTTGATCTTAGTTTTCTGAATGTTGAGTTTTGAGCCAACTTTTTCACTCTCCTCTTTCACTTTCATCAAGAGGCTCTTTAGTTCTTCTTTGCTTTCTGCCATAAGGGTGGTGTGAGGCTGGCTTCGGGTAGTTTCATCATGTGTATGCACTGAAACATTCTCAGGGAGCTTTTCCTCTATGTGGTGCTCTTGTGGTTTTCTGGCATTCTGNCTCTCCTCTTTCACTTTCATCAAGAGGCTCTTTAGTTCTTCTTTGCTTTCTGCCATAAGGGTGGTGTGAGGCTGGCTTCGGGTAGTTTCATCATGTGTATGCACTGAAACATTCTCAGGGAGCTTTTCCTCTATGTGGTGCTCTTGTGGTTTTCTGGCATTCTGCGTTGTGAATTCTAGCTGCTGTGGGAGACAGCCAGGCCAGATCTGGGTACCTCTTCCATGAGCTGTATCCTGGAAATTTTCTTCAGCCAGCCATCAATGCCCTGAACTGCTGGGTGTCCAATGTCTAAAAGACATTTTATTATATATTGTTCTTTTATTTTTTTACTTGTTTAAAGTATGAAGTAAATATAATCTTGTTACTTCCTCTTGGCCACAGAAATTCCTTATCTTTATTATTATAAAACATTTTTGAGGTAATATTGCATAAACTGCACATATTTAAAGTATATATATATACACAAGTATATCTATAACTGTGAAACCAACATAATTAAGATAGCAAGATATATTTCTTACCCCCACAGATTTCTCATGTCCTTCTGCAGTTTTCCCTTGAGATCCTCCCTTCTCAGTGTTCAGTTCTCATTGCCAGGCGATTGCTAATATGTCACCATGTCTTAGTTTGCATCTTCTAGATTTTACATAAATTTGATCATAATTACTCTTTTATTTTACTCAGCATAATTATTTTGAAATTCATTTACATCGTGTGTCTGAATAGTTCATTCCCTTTTATGCTGAGTAATGTTCTATTGCGTAGATCATCACAGCACGTTTATGGAATTGCCTGTTGACGTACATTAGGGTTGTTTCCACTTTTGCACTGTTAAAAATAAACCTGCTATCGACACTTGAGACCGAGGCTTTGTATGAACACGTGCTGTTTTATCTCTGCAGTAATGGCTAGGAATGCAGTGACAATTAGGTGTATGTAGCATTAGATATGTGTTTAACTTTTTAAGAAATGGTCAAACTATTTTCTAAAATGGTTCTAACATTCTACTTTCTCACAAAAAGTGAGAATGCAAGTTCCATGTGTACCAAATCCGTGTCAATACTTGGTATAGTTAGTCTTTTCAACTTTAGCCATTCTTGTATAGGTGTTTAATTGTATTTAGTTGTGGTTTTTGTTTGCATTTCCTTCATGACTGTTGATGCTAAGCATTTTTTATATGCTTGTCACCCATATATTTTCATTGGTGATATATGGGTAATACATGATTTATCAAGGCTTCCCTGGTGGCTCAGACGGTAAAGCATCTGCCTGTAATGCGGGAGAGCTGGGTTCCATCTATGGGTTGGGGAGATCCCCTGGTGAAGGGAATGGCAACCCAGTCCAGTATTCTTACCAGGAAAATTCCATGGACGGAGGAGCCTGGTAGGCTACAGTCCATGAGGTCACAAAGAGTCAGATACTACTGAGCAACTTCACTTTCATTTTTCATGGTTTCCCATTTTCTTTCTTATGGCCACTCCACCCATCTTGCCGGATCATAGTTCCCCAACCAGGGATTGAACTCACACTCTGGCAATGAAAGCACTGAATCCTAATCCATGGACCACCAGGGAATTCCCAAATTTTCCCCATTTTTAAAGTTGAGTAGCTTGTTTTCCTGTTATTGAATTTTCAGAGTCCTTTAAATATATATTTTGAATATAAATATTTCATCAGATATAAGCTTTGCAAATATTCTCTCCCAGTTTATGGCTTATCTTTTTCATAGCAGTGTCTTTTGAAGAGCATAATTTCTAATTTTGATGAGATTGAATTTCATGCTTTTGCTATATGTATTGGTATGAATATATAATTTTTTGTTTATTCCACTAACATAAATTTCACTGATTGATATTCAAATATTAAACTAACTTCATTTCGTGGGAATGTTGATTGACTTGGTCAAGATATGTTTTCTATTTTATATATTTTTAGATCCAATTGCCTTAAATTTTGGTTTAAAATTATATATCTGTATTCATGTGGGATATTGTTCTGTGATTTCTTTGAGATGTGTTTTTCTGGCATTGATATCAGTACAATGCTTGCCTTATAGGATGAATTTGGGAGTGCTCTCTCCTCAGTTTTCCAGAAGAGTTTGGGTCTATGGGGGCTAGTCTGGTGCTGTGGTAGGCTGAAAGCCTGGGCTTTTGGAAGCTAGTTGGCAGTCCAGATTTGCAGGGCTGGCCTGATACTGTGGGCTTCCCCAGTGACTCAGGGGTAAAGGATCCCCCTGTAGTGCAGGAGATACAGGAGTTGTGGGTTGGTCCCTGGGTCAGGAAGACCCCTGGAGGAGGAAATGGCAACCTGCTTCAGTATTCTTGTCTGGAAAATCCCAGGTAGCCTGGTGGGGTACACTCCTTAGGGTCACAAAAGAGTCAGGCGTGACTGAGCAACTGAGCTATTGAGCACACATTCTTGCTATGTTCTTGTTGGAAGTGAGTCCCGAGGTCCAGCCCACACTCAAGGGGAGATTAGTTACATGAGAGCTTGAAAAGCAGGAGGAAGGACTGTGAAGGAGGAGGGGCAGCCTCAGAGGCTGGCTACCACACCTGTTTTTCCCAGGTGGCACTAGTGGTAAAGAACCCACCTGCCAATGCAGGAGACGTGAGAGATTCAGGTTCGATCTCTGTGTAGGGAAGATCCTTTGGAGAAGGAAATGGTGACCCACTCCAGTATTCTTGCCTGGAGAATTTCATGGACAGAGAAGCCTGGTGAGCTGCAGTCCATAGGTTTGAAAAGAGTCAGACATGACTGAAGTGACTTTGCAGGCACATGCATGGCCTCATAATTGGGGTAAACCTGAGTTGTGAGAGTCTTTAGGAGTCTGGGACCATGGGAGCTGGCAGGCAACAGGGTGGGCCAGGGACCTGGGTTTGTGAGAGTGCCTGGGAAGCCTGGTGCCATGGAAGGCATCTCTGACCCTGGAAGTCAGTTCTGTGCTGGGGTGGGCCAGTGCCAGGGTACATGGTAAAGCTGGATCTTACCTCACTTTCTTTCTCTCATGGGAAAGGTAACTGTCCCTATGCTGGGCTTCCTGGGCTTGCTGGAGAGGTAAGGTGGATAATATGAATCTATCATTCCTACCCCTTCTTCAATACATCTTTTTTCATTTCTGTGCTTTGCCCAGGTGCTGTGATCCCCTGCCTGGAATCCTTAGCTCCTGTGATGTTATTTTCATGCATGAATAGTTGTTCAGATTGGTATTTCTGGGAGGGGATGGGCTAGAAATTCTTATATCATCGTTTTACTGGTGTTACTTAAGGAGTTTGCTGTTTCCATATTCAAGTGTTTGTGAGTTTCTCAAATTCAGTTTCTGATTTCTAATTTCATTCCATTATGTTGGAGAAAATAACCATGTATTTTTTTTCCTGTTTATTGTGTTTTAGTAATGGCTTAAACATGGTGTGTTCTGGAGAAAGTTCTGTGTACACTTGAAAAAAATACATTTTGCTGTTGTTGAGTGGAGTGCTTTATAGATGCCTGTTATCCATAATTGGTTTATAGTTGTGTTCAAACATTTGGCTTCCTTGTTGATATTCTAATTCTGTATACATTTTAGTTTCTGTATTCTCCCTTTTTTATCTTCTTTACATTGTGTATATTTTCTGTTTTGTATTTTAAGTTCTTTAATAATTTCTTCACTATTTTAAAAGTTTTTTTTTTCTTTTCCCTTAGCAGTTCTTCAGTTCAGTTCAGTCACTCAATCATGTCTGACTCTTTGTGACCCCATGGACTGCAGCACACCAGGTCTCCCCGTCCATCACCAACTCCCAGAGTTTACCCAAATTCACGTCCATTGAGTTGGTGATGCCATCCAACCATCTCATCCTCTATTGTCCCCTTCTCCTCCTGCCTTCAATCTTTCCCAGCATCAGGGTCTTATCAAAGGAGTAACCTCTTCCCATCGGGTGACCAAAGTATTGGAGTTTCAGCTTCAGCATTAGTCCTTCCAATGAACACTCAGGACTGATCTCCTTTTAGATGGACTGGTTGGTTCTTGCAGTCCAAGGGACTCTCAAGAATCTTCTCCAACACCACAGTTCAAAAGCATCAATTCTTCGGCGCTCAGCTTTCTTTTTAGTCCAACTGTCACATCCATACATGACTAATGGAAAAACCATAGCCTTGACTAGATGGACCTTTGTTGGCAAAGTAATGTCTCTGCTTTTTAAGATGATGTCTAGGTTGGTCATAACTTTTCTTCCAAGGAGTAAGCGTCTTTTAATTTCATGGTTGCAGTTACCATCTGCAGTGATTTTGGAGTCACCCCAAAATAAAGTCTGCCACTGTTTCCCCATCTATTTTCCATGAAGGAATAGGACCAGGTGCCATGATCTTTGTTTTCTGAATGTTGAGCTTTAAGCCAACGTTTTTCACTCTCCTCTTTCACTTTCATCAAGAGGCTTTTTAGTTCCTCTTCACTTTCTGCCATAAGGGTGGTGTCATCTGCATATCTGAGGTTATTGATATTTCTCCTGGTAATCTTGATTCCAGCTTGTGCTTCATCCAGTCCAGCGTTTCTCATGATGTACTCTGCATAGAAGTTAAATAAGGAGGGTGACATTATACAGCCTTGACATACTCCTTTTCCTATTGGAACCAGTCTGTTGTTCCATGTCCAGTTCTAACTGTTGCTTCCTGACTTGCATACAGCTTTCTCAAGAGGCAGGTCAGGTAGTCTGGTATTCCCATCTCTTTCAGAATTTTCTACAGTTTATTGTGATCCCCATAGTCAAAGGCTTTNAAAAAAAAAAACTTTTTATTTTGTATTGGAGTATAGCCAATGAACAATGTTGTAATAGCTTCAGGTGAACAGTGAAGGGACTCAACCATACATATAAATGTGTTCATTCTCCCCCAAACTCCCCTCTCGTCCAGGATGCTGCTGCATAACATTGAGCAGAGTTCCATTGCTGTACAGTAGGTTCTTGTTGGTTATTCATTTTGAATATAGTAGTGTGTACATGTCCATCCCAAACTTCCCAACTATCCCTTCCTTCCATTCTTCTCTGCCACCCCTGGGGCAACCATAAGTTCATTCTCTAAGTCTGTGAGTCTCTTTCTGTTTTGTAAATAAGTTCATTTGCATCATTTCTTTTTTTTTTTGTTTTTTGATTCCACATATAAGCGATGCCATATGGTAGTTCTCCTTCTGTGTCTGATTTATTCAATAAATAAATCACACTTTATTCAATATGTATGTCACCTTTTTGAGTTGGAACTGACAACTTCATTCTTTTGTGTGTGGAGCTCGTTTTCCCAGTATCATCTGTTGAAAAGACTTTCTTTTCTCATTGAATGGTCATGGTCCCTGGTCAAAAATGTTTTGGGGAGCTCTTTTTCTATTGGTCTGCATGTCTGTTTTATTCCAATTCCATACTGTATTAATTACTGTAGCTTTCTAGTGAATTTTGAAATCAGGAAGTGTGATTTCTCCAGCTTTGTTCTTTTTCATGATTGCTTTGGCTATGGGTGGTACAGTGGTAAAGAACCTGCCTACCAATGCAGGAGATGCAAGAGACTCAGGTTCAATCACTGGGTCAAGAAGATGCCCTGGAGTATTAAATGGTAACCCACTCCAGTATTCTTGCTTGGAAAATTCCATGGACAGAGGAGCCTGGTGGGCTATAGTCTATAGGGTCACAAAGAGTGGGACATGACTGAGCATGGGTGCTTGTGGCACTGGCTATTTGAGATATTAGAGATTTCAAAGAAGTTTTAAGATGTTTTAAGATTTTTTTTTTTCCATTACTGCAAAAGACATCATTGGGATTTTGATAGAGATTGCATTGAATCTGTAGATCATTTTGTGTGATATTGACATCTTAACAACTCAGTCTTCCAATTCATGAACATGGAATGAATTTACATTTATTTGTCTTCTCTAATTTCCTTCAACATTGCTTTGCAGTTTTCACTTCACAAATCTTTCAACTCTTTGGCTAAGCTAAATCCCAAGTACTTTATTCTTTTTGATGCTATTGTATTTGGAATTATTTTAGAAAATATTTTATTTATTTATAGTATAGAAAGGGAACTGATTTTTATGTGTGAACTTTTTATCTTGCTACTTTGATGAATTCATTTTTTAGTTCTAACATTTGTGTGTGTGTGTGTGTGTGTGTGTGTGTGTGTGTAATCTTTAGGGTTTTTAACATGTAAGATTACATCATCTGTGAACAGAGATTCTTTTACTTCTTCCTTTCCAATTTGAATGCGCTTTTTTCCTTCCTTGCTTCCTTTGCCTGACTACTCTGCTACATCTTCCAATACTATATTGAATAGAAATAGTTAAGAAGTCTCCTTGCCTTGTTACTGACCTTAGTGGAAAGTTTTCAGTCTTTCTTCACTGAGTATAATTTTTGCTATTGGTTTTTCATACATGGTTTTTATTATGTTGAGGTTCAGTTCAGTCACTCAGTCATGTCCAACTCTTTGTGACCCCATGAACCACAGCACACCACACCAGGCCTCCCCGTCCATCACCAACTCCCAGAGTCTACCCAAACTCATGTCCATTGAGTCGGTGATGCCATCCAACCATCTCATTCTCTTTCGTACCCTTCTCTTCCTGCCCTCAATCTTTCCCAGCATGAGGGTCTTTTCAAATGAGTCAGCCCTTCGCATCAGGTGGCCAAAGTATTAGAGTTTCAGCTTCAACATCAGTCTTTCCAATGAACACCCAGGAGTGATCTCCTTTAGGATAGACTGGTTGGATCTCCTTGCAGTCTAAGGGACTCTCAAGAGTTGAGGTAATTTCCTTCTATTCCTAGTTTGTTGAGTGTTTTTTTAAAATTATGAATGGATGTTGAATTTTATCAAATGCTTTTTCTGCATCAGTTGAATTGGTCATGTGATTTTTGTCCTTCATTCTGTTAATCAGGTATCTTTTATCAATTGGTTTTTGTTTACTGAGCTATCTTTGCCTTCGAGGAATAAATCATCATGTATAATCCTCTTCATATTCTGTTGAATTTGATTTGCTGCTTTTTGTTGAGGGCTTTTGTATCAATGTTCATAAAGGACATTAGTCTATAGGTTTTCTCTTTTTGTAGTGTGCTTGTCTGGCTTTCCCATATTGGGAAAGGAGTACATCAAGGCTGTATATTGTCACCCTGCTTGTTTAACTTATGTGCAGAGTACATCATGTGAAATGCCAGGCTGGATGAAGCACAAGCTGGAATCAAGATTGCCGGGAGAAACATCAATAACCTCAGATATGCAGATGATGCCACACTTAGCAGAAAGCAAAAAGGAACTAAAGAGCCTCTTGTTAAAGGTGAAAGAGGAGAATGAAAAAGCTGGCTTAAAACTCAGCATTCAAAAAACAAAGATCATGGCATCCAATCCCATCACTTCATGGCAAACAGATGGAGAAACAGTGGAAACAGAGATAGATTTTATTTCCTTGGTCTCCAAAATCATGGCAGATGGTGACTGCAGCCATGAAATTAAAAGATGCTTGCTCCTTGGAAGAAAAGCTATGAACAACCTAGATAGCATATTAAAAAGCAGAGACATTACTTTGCCAACAAAGGTCCATCTGGTCAAGGCTATGGTTTTTCCAGTAGTCATGTATGGATGTGAGAATTAGACTATAAAGAAAGATGAATGCCAAAGAATTGATGCTTNTTTTTGTTGAGGGCTTTTGTATCAATGTTCATAAAGGACATTAGTCTATAGGTTTTCTCTTTTTGTAGTGTGCTTGTCTGGCTTTCCCATATTGGGAAAGGAGTACATCAAGGCTGTATATTGTCACCCTGCTTGTTTAACTTATGTGCAGAGTACATCATGTGAAATGCCAGGCTGGATGAAGCACAAGCTGGAATCAAGATTGCCGGGAGAAACATCAATAACCTCAGATATGCAGATGATGCCACACTTAGCAGAAAGCAAAAAGGAACTAAAGAGCCTCTTGTTAAAGGTGAAAGAGGAGAATGAAAAAGCTGGCTTAAAACTCAGCATTCAAAAAACAAAGATCATGGCATCCAATCCCATCACTTCATGGCAAACAGATGGAGAAACAGTGGAAACAGAGATAGATTTTATTTCCTTGGTCTCCAAAATCATGGCAGATGGTGACTGCAGCCATGAAATTAAAAGATGCTTGCTCCTTGGAAGAAAAGCTATGAACAACCTAGATAGCATATTAAAAAGCAGAGACATTACTTTGCCAACAAAGGTCCATCTGGTCAAGGCTATGGTTTTTCCAGTAGTCATGTATGGATGTGAGAATTAGACTATAAAGAAAGATGAATGCCAAAGAATTGATGCTTTCAAACTGTGGTGTTGGAGAAGACTCTTGATAACCCCTTGGACTGTAAGGAAGATCAAACCAGTTAATCGTAAAGGAAATCAGTTTTGAATATTCATTGGAAGGACTGATGCTGAAGCTGAAGCTCCAATACTTTGGCCACCTGAGGCGAAGAACTGACTCCTTAGAAAAGACCCAGATGTTGGGAAAGATTGAAGGCAGGAGAAGAAGGAAACGACAGAAGATGAGATGGTTGGATGGCATCACTGACTCGATGGACATGAATTTGAGCAAGCTCCAGGAGTCGGTAATGGACAGGGAAGCCTGGTGTATTGCAGTCCATAGGGTCGCAAAGAGTTGGACACGAGTGCATGACTGAACTGTACTGAACTGTCTGGCTTTGGTGTCAGGGAAATGCTGGCTTCATAAAATGAGTTTGGAAGTGTTTCCATCTGTTCAACTCTTTGGAACAATTTGAGAAGGAGTAACATTTTGAGAAGAGGCATTTCTTCTTTAAATGTTTGGTAGGATTTACTAGTGAAACTTTTGGATCCAGGACTTGATTTTATTGAGAGATTTTGACTGCTGATTTAATT
Source organism: Oreotragus oreotragus (assembly GCA_006410675.1). NCBI lineage: Eukaryota > Metazoa > Chordata > Mammalia > Artiodactyla > Bovidae > Oreotragus > Oreotragus oreotragus. Next base: position 222,743 of record SJYX01011627.1, read on the forward strand.
TCCTTATGACTTATAAATCTATTCAAATTTTCTGTTTCTTTGTGATTTACTATTAATTGGTTTTATGTATCTAGGAATTTTAAAATTTCATCTAGATTATCCAATTTGTTGGTGTACAGTTGTTCACAATATTTCTTACAATACTAATTTCTGTATAATTGGCAAAGACACCATTTTCAATTTGGATTTTAGTAATTTGAGTATTCTCTCTCTCTTTTTTTCTTAGTATTTCTAGCTAAATATTTGTCAGTTTTATTGATCTTTTCATCCTGGAAGTTGCAAGCCCTCCATGGACTACAAGTTCCAAAATAAGAAGATTCTGTCAGTGCATTTGTTGTTTAGGTGGAGAGACAGATTTTTGTTCTTCCTACTCTATCATCTTCCCAGAATCCTCCCCACTGTATGTTGACCTAATTTTCTTTCATAGCTTATATGTGTGCACAAATATATGTGTATATATATTATATACACATTTATATATAACTTAAATACAAAGTATACTACTTACCATGTGTGCATCTTTGACAGTTTGACACCCCAGTCATCTTTGTTTTCTCACCCGTAAAATGAGGAATACCTTTAACCAAAGGCTTTAAATGGAAACTCTAGCACTTTAAATTGAATAAAAATGACTGAATATTTGTAAAGTTCTTAATAAGTATTGTCATATGATTAAAGGAATGAGAGGGCAAGAACAAATTCAAAAAGCAAATGTCTAAATATATATAGAATTATTGCAATAAGTAGACTATGATATCATGCTGCTATTGATCTGAGTTATTAAATATTTCCCTGTTGGTGTTTTCTTAGATTTAGAAAAAGAGGAACACTCATTCCAGGTCATCAGTTGGCATTCATCTGGAGATCTTGAAAATGAAATAAGGAAACGTCTGGATTTGTTTGTGACAGATGCTCTGCACAACAGGTAATTTATTCTCTCAGTGAAAGACCTACTATTTTAGTGATACAAATAAATGGATGGATACATGGATACTGGGAATAAGTTTAAGAGCAATAGATGAGTTGATGGATAAATGGATGGAGAGAAGGATGAATGATATGGGGTGGTGGGTGGGTGGATGGCGCAGATGATTTTCTGTATACTGTCCTTTTTCCATGAAAAGCATGAATTTCTGCTTTTAGTTGTGGCAGATAATTGTGAGGAATTGATGCTCCTGGATCTGTGGCGATACATCACTTATAGACTTTGTATATATTCTCCCCAACACAGAAGGAGGGATAGACAACTTAATTTCTCACTGTTGATAAACAAACCCTACCCACCATTTTATACTTATTTTTTCTTCATTCTCCTTATACAAATTCAAGAATGGAAAAACACTCATCGTGAACATTGATTTTTTTTCATACTTTAAAATGCTGCTCTTTTAAATACATTAAAAATACCTCAAATACCTTGATGAAGCACAGTGAGAGATGAGTCTGAGAGTTTTTGTCATCACCTGGGATATATAGAAAGTTCTTTATCTTTGACATATAAGAGGAAAGATAGAATCCATGCCTCAGTTGGCTAATTGTAGTGGCCTAACCCACCTCCCTTCTTTCTTTAAAAATTCTACTCATTGTGTTTAAATCTTTTTCTTAAAACTTTCTTACTTTCTAAAACTAGAAGATCAAATTCTCTCCACTTTAAGAGATCTGATCTAAAGTACTCACTTGAAACTTTGTGTTGTCTTGTGTTGTTAGGCCTACGTTTTTTAAGTCTATGTCTTGTTTCTTCTCTTGCAAATTGGTTTCTTTGAAGACTGGTTCTACACACACACACGTGTTAAATATGGTGGAATATATGGAGCATAAGGCTTCCCTGATGGCTCAGACTGTAAAGAATCCGCCTGCAAAGCAGGAGACTTGGATTCAATCCCTGGGTCAAGAAGATCCTCTGGAGAAGGGAATGGCTACCCTCTCCAGTTTTCTTGCCTGGAGAATTCCATGGA
>SJYX01011627.1:224912-266617 GCA_006410675.1 Oreotragus oreotragus
AGGTGGCCAAAGTACTGGAGTTTCAGCTTTAGCATCATTCCTTCCAAAGAACTCCCAGGGCTGATCTCCTTCAGAATGGACTTGTTGGATCTCCTTGCAGTCCAAGGGACTCTCAAGAGTCTTCTCCAACACCACAGTTCAAAAGCATCAATTCTTCGGTGCTCAGCCTTCTTCACAGTCCAACTCTCACATCCATACATGACCACAGGAAAAACCATAACCTTGACTAGATGGACCTTAGGCGAAGTAATGTCTCTGCTTTTCAATATGATGTCTAGGTTGGTCATAACTTTTCTTCCAAGGAGTAAGCGTCTGTTAATTTCATGGCTGCAGTCACCATCTTCAGTGATTTTGGAGCCCCAAAAAATAAAGTCTGACACTGTTTCCACTGTTTCCCCATCTATTTGCCATGAAGTGATGGGACCAGATGCCATGATCTTCATTTTCTGAATGTTGAGATTTAAGCCAATTTTTTCACTCTCCACTTTCACTTTCATCAAGAGGCTTTTTAGTTCTTCTTCACTTTCTGCCATAAGGGTGATGTCGTCTGCACATCTGAGGTTATTGATATTTCTCCTGGTAATCTTGATTCCAGCTTGTGCTTCATCCAGTCCAGCGTTTCTTATGATGTAGTCTGCATAGAAGTTAAATAAGCAGGGTGACAATATACAGCCTTGACGTACTCCATTTCCTATTTGAAACCAGTCTGTTGTTCCATGTCCAGTTCTAACTGTTGCTTCCTTACCTGCATACAGATTTCTCAAGAGGCAGGTCAGGTGGTCTGGTATTCCCATCTCTTTCAGAATTTTGCACAGTATACTAACACATATATATGGAATTTAGAAAGATGATAATGATATCCCTGTATGCAAGACAGCAAAAGAGACACAGATGTATAGAACAGTCTTTTGGACTTTGTGGGAGAGGGCGAGGGTAAGATGATTTGGGAGAATGGCATTGAAACATGTACAATATCATATGTGAAATGAATCACCAGTCTAGGTTCGATGCAGGATACAGGATGGTTGGGGCTGGTGCACTGGGATGACCCAGAGGGATGGTATAGGGAGGGAGGTGGGAGGGGTGTTCAGTATGGGGAACACATTTGCACCTATCGTGGATTCATGTTGATGTATGGCAAAACCAATACAATATTGTAAAGTAATTAGCCTCCAATTAAAATAAACAAATTTATATTTTTAAAAAATGGGTAGGAGAGACTGAGACACAATCTTACCATAAACCCCAGCCCTGACACAGTAACCCACAATTGGGAAGGGACTCACAGCTCCCAGCTTCTTCCTGAGAAGGAAAGGGTTTGAACCCCCACATCTGGAGCTCCAGCATTTAAAACCTCTACTTGATGGACAAGCCCCCCAAACCTCTAGATTTCAGAGCAGATGCTATTCATATCCACAAGAAACACAAGGATATAGCAAACTAAGTAACAGGTTTCCATCTGCTCATGCAGATCCACTGTGGCTAACCTTCCTGGACCCAGCAGAGAGCAACAGACTCACACATCCTCAGTCTTTCCAGAAAGAAATCTATTTGCTTACCTTCAAAGTTCTCACAACTGATTTTAAAAGAAATCCTACAAAACAATATGCATATATTATATAGTATGTTATATAATATATTATTGGGTCTATAACACATGGAAATGTAATATATTGTCAACAACAAAAAGAGCAGTGGGGCTGAGGAAAGCCAAACTGGGCCAAGAAAAGGAATCCAGATGGAACTAACACATAAAATTATGAGAGACACAAATTAAGAATACTAAGTTTGATAGAACAAAAGTTTTACATATATACTTGCCCTCCTTCATAAAAGATATAAAAATAATTTAAGTAATAACTATAACAAAGTATTGTTTAGTCTGTAACATTTATAGATGTAGTGTGTATAAGAAAAATACCATTGAAAAAAGGTCAATGGAGAACTATAAATGAGTAACAGCTCTATATCTCACTGGAATTTAGTGGAAATTTAATTAAGCAAGTGACTACACACACACACAGACATACATATACATACATGTGTCCGGTGGCTTAGTGGTGTCAGACTCTTTGTGACCCCATGGACTTTAGCTCACCAGGCTTCTCTGTCCATGGAATTTTCCAGGCAAGAATACCAGAGTGGGTTTTGCCATTTCCTACTCCAGGTGATCTTCCTAACCCAGAGATGGAACCTGTGTCTCCTGCATCTCCTGCATCGGCAGGCAGATTCTTTACCACTGTAGCCACTTGGGAAGCTCACTTGGTATATATGTATGTATATATACATATCTCTTGGCTGCACAGGGCAGCATGTGGGATCTTAGTTCCTTGACCAGGGATCAAACCCACACCCCCTCTAGTGGAAGCACAGAGTCCTAACCACTTCCAAGCAGGTGATTCTAATGAGATAAGATGTATATAGTAAGCCCTAGAACAACTGCTATGAAGACCTACAAGACCTTCTAGAACTTACACCCCCAAAAGATGTCCTTTTCATTATAAGGGACTGGAATGCAGAAGTAGAAAGTCAAGAAACACCTGGACTAACAGGCAAATTTGGCCTTAGAAGGACTGATGCTGAAACTCCAATACTTTGGCCACCTGATGCGAAGAACTGACTCATTGGAAAAGACCTTGATGTTGGGAAATATTAAAGGAGGGAGGAGAAGGGTCCAACAGAGGATGAGATGGTTGGATGGCATTACCGAGTCAACGACATGAGTTTGAGTTAATTCCAGGAGTTGGTGTTAGACAGGGAGGCCTGGCATGCTGCAGTCCATGGGGTCGCAATGTCAGACACAACTGAGCGACTGAACTGAACTGGGAGATAGTGAGGGACAGGGAAGCCTGGCTTGCTGCAGTTCATGGGGTCACAGAGAATCAGACACAACTGAGCAATGGAAGAACAACTCTGTGTCAAGCACTTTTCTGTACTCTAGGGAAACACCAGTGAACACATTAGCTATACATTTCTGACATTGTGACATATCTGACATTGTGCTGCTTATATTTTAGTTTGTGCAAACAGATGATAGGAAAAAAACGGAACATGTGGAATGTTTAGGGGCTTCCCTGGTGGCTCATATATAGGATATAGACAGCGTTAAGTGCTATGGAGAAAAATTAGGCAAGGAAAGAGGAAAAGCAGTGCAGCAGAGAGTGTCACTGCAGTTTAAGGTCGGCTGGCCAGGGACACGCTCATAGTCTCATGGAGAAGGTGGTTTCTGAGGAAGGACTTGAAGGAGGTGAGGGAGTGAGCTCCTTGGCTCAAAGAAGGTTGTGCATTCCTGGCTAAGGGGATGGCAAGTGAGAATTCCCCAGGACAGAGCTATGCCCAAGGTCATGGAACAACAGTTTGTTGGGCAGCAGGGCATCAACCAGGAGCTGGGAGAGGAGTCGTGGGAGATGCTTTTGGTAGAGAAGGGTCTGATAGAGTAACCCTTTTGCCCTGTGAGCATGGAAAGCCATTTCAGGATTATCAGTGGAGGACTGTTGTAATCTGACTTAGATTTTTCAAAGGATATACTGGCGAGGGTGTGAACAGACTAAAGAGCAAAGTCACAGGCAAGAGGTCATTTCACTGTTCCAGGCATGAGGTGATGGTGAGTTGAAACAGGTCCCCAGTGTAGAAGTGTTTAGAAGGGTTCAACCTCGGGTTCTCTTTTGAGGGTCCCATTGCTGGGCTGGAAGAAGCACAAGCTGGAACCAAGATTGCCAGGAGAACTATCAATAACCTCAGATAGGCAGATGACACCACCCTCATGGCAGAAAGTGAAGAGGAGCTAAAAAGCCTCTTGATGAAAGTGAAAGAGATTTTTGTTGAGGGCTTTTGTATCAATGTTCATAAAGGACATTAGTCTATAGGTTTTCTCTTTTTGTAGTGTGCTTGTCTGGCTTTCCCATATTGGGAAAGGAGTACATCAAGGCTGTATATTGTCACCCTGCTTGTTTAACTTATGTGCAGAGTACATCATGTGAAATGCCAGGCTGGATGAAGCACAAGCTGGAATCAAGATTGCCGGGAGAAACATCAATAACCTCAGATATGCAGATGATGCCACACTTAGCAGAAAGCAAAAAGGAACTAAAGAGCCTCTTGTTAAAGGTGAAAGAGGAGAATGAAAAAGCTGGCTTAAAACTCAGCATTCAAAAAACAAAGATCATGGCATCCAATCCCATCACTTCATGGCAAACAGATGGAGAAACAGTGGAAACAGAGATAGATTTTATTTCCTTGGTCTCCAAAATCATGGCAGATGGTGACTGCAGCCATGAAATTAAAAGATGCTTGCTCCTTGGAAGAAAAGCTATGAACAACCTAGATAGCATATTAAAAAGCAGAGACATTACTTTGCCAACAAAGGTCCATCTGGTCAAGGCTATGGTTTTTCCAGTAGTCATGTATGGATGTGAGAATTAGACTATAAAGAAAGATGAATGCCAAAGAATTGATGCTTTCAAACTGTGGTGTTGGAGAAGACTCTTGATAACCCCTTGGACTGTAAGGAAGATCAAACCAGTTAATCGTAAAGGAAATCAGTTTTGAATATTCATTGGAAGGACTGATGCTGAAGCTGAAGCTCCAATACTTTGGCCACCTGAGGCGAAGAACTGACTCCTTAGAAAAGACCCAGATGTTGGGAAAGATTGAAGGCAGGAGAAGAAGGAAACGACAGAAGATGAGATGGTTGGATGGCATCACTGACTCGATGGACATGAATTTGAGCAAGCTCCAGGAGTCGGTAATGGACAGGGAAGCCTGGTGTATTGCAGTCCATAGGGTCGCAAAGAGTTGGACACGAGTGCATGACTGAACTGTACTGAACTGTCTGGCTTTGGTGTCAGGGAAATGCTGGCTTCATAAAATGAGTTTGGAAGTGTTTCCATCTGTTCAACTCTTTGGAACAATTTGAGAAGGAGTAACATTTTGAGAAGAGGCATTTCTTCTTTAAATGTTTGGTAGGATTTACTAGTGAAACTTTTGGATCCAGGACTTGATTTTATTGAGAGATTTTGACTGCTGATTTAATTTCCTTATGACTTATAAATCTATTCAAATTTTCTGTTTCTTTGTGATTTACTATTAATTGGTTTTATGTATCTAGGAATTTTAAAATTTCATCTAGATTATCCAATTTGTTGGTGTACAGTTGTTCACAATATTTCTTACAATACTAATTTCTGTATAATTGGCAAAGACACCATTTTCAATTTGGATTTTAGTAATTTGAGTATTCTCTCTCTCTTTTTTTCTTAGTATTTCTAGCTAAATATTTGTCAGTTTTATTGATCTTTTCATCCTGGAAGTTGCAAGCCCTCCATGGACTACAAGTTCCAAAATAAGAAGATTCTGTCAGTGCATTTGTTGTTTAGGTGGAGAGACAGATTTTTGTTCTTCCTACTCTATCATCTTCCCAGAATCCTCCCCACTGTATGTTGACCTAATTTTCTTTCATAGCTTATATGTGTGCACAAATATATGTGTATATATATTATATACACATTTATATATAACTTAAATACAAAGTATACTACTTACCATGTGTGCATCTTTGACAGTTTGACACCCCAGTCATCTTTGTTTTCTCACCCGTAAAATGAGGAATACCTTTAACCAAAGGCTTTAAATGGAAACTCTAGCACTTTAAATTGAATAAAAATGACTGAATATTTGTAAAGTTCTTAATAAGTATTGTCATATGATTAAAGGAATGAGAGGGCAAGAACAAATTCAAAAAGCAAATGTCTAAATATATATAGAATTATTGCAATAAGTAGACTATGATATCATGCTGCTATTGATCTGAGTTATTAAATATTTCCCTGTTGGTGTTTTCTTAGATTTAGAAAAAGAGGAACACTCATTCCAGGTCATCAGTTGGCATTCATCTGGAGATCTTGAAAATGAAATAAGGAAACGTCTGGATTTGTTTGTGACAGATGCTCTGCACAACAGGTAATTTATTCTCTCAGTGAAAGACCTACTATTTTAGTGATACAAATAAATGGATGGATACATGGATACTGGGAATAAGTTTAAGAGCAATAGATGAGTTGATGGATAAATGGATGGAGAGAAGGATGAATGATATGGGGTGGTGGGTGGGTGGATGGCGCAGATGATTTTCTGTATACTGTCCTTTTTCCATGAAAAGCATGAATTTCTGCTTTTAGTTGTGGCAGATAATTGTGAGGAATTGATGCTCCTGGATCTGTGGCGATACATCACTTATAGACTTTGTATATATTCTCCCCAACACAGAAGGAGGGATAGACAACTTAATTTCTCACTGTTGATAAACAAACCCTACCCACCATTTTATACTTATTTTTTCTTCATTCTCCTTATACAAATTCAAGAATGGAAAAACACTCATCGTGAACATTGATTTTTTTTCATACTTTAAAATGCTGCTCTTTTAAATACATTAAAAATACCTCAAATACCTTGATGAAGCACAGTGAGAGATGAGTCTGAGAGTTTTTGTCATCACCTGGGATATATAGAAAGTTCTTTATCTTTGACATATAAGAGGAAAGATAGAATCCATGCCTCAGTTGGCTAATTGTAGTGGCCTAACCCACCTCCCTTCTTTCTTTAAAAATTCTACTCATTGTGTTTAAATCTTTTTCTTAAAACTTTCTTACTTTCTAAAACTAGAAGATCAAATTCTCTCCACTTTAAGAGATCTGATCTAAAGTACTCACTTGAAACTTTGTGTTGTCTTGTGTTGTTAGGCCTACGTTTTTTAAGTCTATGTCTTGTTTCTTCTCTTGCAAATTGGTTTCTTTGAAGACTGGTTCTACACACACACACGTGTTAAATATGGTGGAATATATGGAGCATAAGGCTTCCCTGATGGCTCAGACTGTAAAGAATCCGCCTGCAAAGCAGGAGACTTGGATTCAATCCCTGGGTCAAGAAGATCCTCTGGAGAAGGGAATGGCTACCCTCTCCAGTTTTCTTGCCTGGAGAATTCCATGGAAAGAGGAGCCTGGTGGGCTATAGTTCATGGGAACACTACACAGTGTCATCTTATAATCTTTTTCAATGAATCAACTTAATTTCAGATAGGATTAATGTTCTACTTTTGAGGACTTTGTACTCTCTATTTTGAATTTACCCTGATATTAGGCAATCATTCTTTATGTAGAATCTTTAAAAAATATAATAGAGGATAATTTCAGTTAATCACCATCACTCAACATTGATTCTAAAGAGCAGGTAGAGATCTATTGCTAATGCAATAGATCTAATGCATATTGCTAATGAATTATCAAGCTTATTGGCCTTCTTTAAGTGGGCTGACATGGTGTAGTATTGTACAGGTTATGGGTTTGCTGAGCCATTGATTCTTTCAGTCCTTTGCTAGACTAGGAGGCCCACGGGTCTTCAAAACTCCTGTACCTGTGATCTCTGGCCGCAAACATTCTTGTCTATTTCTCCCTGGACTATACAAAAAGGATCATTTTCTTTGCAGGCAGTGGTGGAAAAACATTGATGGAGAATAGTTCCTGGAATAGGGTAATAAATGAGTCTTCATTCGGTGTCAGTAAAAGTTGAGCATTAACTTCTATAAATACTCCAGTGAGCATAAAGCAGAAAGACTGTTAACAAGTTTCAAACAAAGTTTCATTTTTGTTTGTTCTAAATCATTTAACTTTACATTAGAAAGATATAAATCTCACATCTCACGTTCAGTTTAGAATTTGGATTCTAATATTAGTATCAGGAAGTTCTTTGTGTGAGACAAGCTATCAGATGCAGCATATATAAGATGGTTTTAAAAAAAGCAAAATCATCATCAGTATTGATGGACTCTGTCATGAAGTTACTTCCACAGCTTGGCTGGGAAACAAGACAGTCGCTCATGTCAGTATACAGGTGAAAATAAAACAGAACATCACAGAATATATCAAATAGACATGGAACCACGAGATTTGCGACAGTCAGAGATGGCTCCCAAAGCAGAAGGACCTTGAATTGGCATGGTAGGTGAATTTGGATTGGTCAAAGAAAAGAGAGGGGAAAAAGTGAGTATATTTTAGGAAGTAGAAATAACCTGGACCAGAGTGGTAGAGTAGAGGATATTTCTTGGACAGTAGTAAAATTGATTTCTTAACTGGGATGTTTCCTTTGAGCTGAAGATTATCCTAAATATTGTGAAATTAAGACCTCCAGTGAGTATTTCTTATTAATTTTTTTTCTTACAGAAAAGAATCTGAAAACTTTGTAAATTTAATGGAAATACTTGGGACTCGATGCAGTTATTTGCTAAGGAGACGTGATATCATGGATTCCTTAAAGAATGAGAACTTCGACCTGATAGTTGTTGATACCTTTGACTTATGTTCGTTTCTAATTGCTGAGAAACTTGGGAAGCTGTTCGTGTCCATTCTTCCCACAGTAGTTAGCAGACTGGACTTTGGCCTGCCAAGCCCCTTGTCTTATGTTCCAGTATTCCAGTCTTTCCTAACTGACCATATGGACTTCTGGGGCAGAGTAAAGAATTTTCTGATGTCACTTGTTTTCTCTGTGGAGCAGTGGCAAATATACTCTACCTTTGACAACACCATCAAAGAGCATTTCCAGGAAGGTTCTAGGCCAGTTTTATCTCATCTGCTAAAGAAAGCAGAGCTGTGGTTTGTCAATTCTGACTTTGCCTTTGAATTTGCTCGCCCTCTGTTTCCCAACACTGTGAATGTTGGAGGCTTAATGGTCAAACCTATTAAACCAGTACCACAGGTAAGTAAAACCTGAGAATGTGGATTTCATGCAGAGGTCTTCAGTGCAGAGTTGGTGTCTGCTCCTGCCACTGGGATCCTGGAATTTAAGTAGAGTGAGATAGGCAAAACACCTAGTATATACCTTTTAATTTAATTTTTCTATTTTGTATTTTATTTTTCTGTTGTAAGACACTTAATATGAGATTTACCCTATTAACAAGTATTTAACAGTGCAACATATTATTATTGACTATAGGTGCCATGCTATATAGCAGATTTCTAGATCCTATTCTTTCTGCTTCACTGAAACCCTGCCTCCATTGAAAAGTAGCTACCCATTTCCCCCTCCTCCAGTCCCTGGAAACCAGCTTCCACTTTTTGATTCTATGAATTTGGCTATTTTAGATACTTTATTTATTTATTTATTTTAATTAGAGGCTAATTACTTTACAATATTGTATTTTTTTTTTTTGCTTTTTATTTTATTTATTTTTGTATTTATTTATTTATTTTTTTTACACGAAGCCATACATCAACAAGAATCCGCCACGGGTGTACACATGTTCCCCATCCTGAACCCCATACCAGTGAAATCCTGCAGTATTTGCCCTTCTGTGACTGACATTTCATTTAGCATGAAATGAACCTCAAGGTTCATTCATGTTTTCACATATTGAAAAATTTCTTTGTTTACAAAGCTAAATAATACAAGCTAGTTGTATGTTTATACTGTTGTTGTTCAGTCACCAAGTCACGCCCAGCTCTTTGTGACCCCATGGACTGAAGGCAGGTTGAAGGCAGAAGGGAAAGAGGGTGTTTATACTACAAAGGATGTTTATACTACATTTGCTTTAAGCATTCATCTTTTGATGGACATTTAGGTTGTTTCCACATCTTGGCTATTGTGTAGAGTTCTTCAATGAGCATGGGAATACAGATATCTCTTTCAGATCATAATTCTCATTCATTTATGTATATACAAAAACTAAGATTGTTGGATTATTTTATTAGTTTTATTTTTAATTTTTTGATGACTCTCTGTATTATTTTACATAGTGACTGCACAGTTTTGCATTCCTGACAATAGTGTGTAAGTGTTGCAACTTTCCCACATCTTCAACATATGTTGGTTAATATATGCTTTATGTATTTAAGTGGAAGATCCCCCGTGGAGAAGGAAATGGCAACCCACTCCAGTATTCTTGTCTGGGAAATCCCATGGACAGAGGATCCTGCCAGGCTACAGTCCATGGGGTTGCAAACAGTCATACACGACTTAGTGACTAAACAACAAAACAACAACATCATGTTGGGTGCATATATATTTATAGTTGTTGTATCTTCTTCTTGGATTAATCCCTCGATCATTATGTGATGTCTTTCTTTTTCTCTTATTATAGTTTTTGTTTTAAAGTCTATTTTGTCTGATGTAAGTATTGCTACCCTGGTTTTCTTTTGATTTCCATTTGCATGGAATACCTTTTTCCATTCCTTCATTTTCAGTCTGTGTGTGGTTTTAGATCTGAAGTAAGTCTCTTATAGGAAGAATATATATGGGTCTTGTTTTTGCATCCATTCAGCCACTCTATGTCTTTTGTTTGGAGTATTTCATTCATTTACATGTAAAGTAATTATTGATAGGTATGTACTTATTGCTATTTTGTTAATTGGTTTAGGGTTGTTTTTGTAGTTTTTTGCTTCCTTTCTTCTCCTTTTGTTCTCTTCCATTATAATTTGATGACTATCTTTAGTGTTACATGTAAATTTCTTACTCTTTGTGTGTGTATCTATTATAGATTTTTGATTTGTGATTACCATGAGATTTGTATATAGCAATCCATTACGTGATTATTTTAAGTTGTAGTCTTAATTTCAAATGAATTTTATCAAGTCTGATTTTTTTACTCCCTCTCCCCTCATAACTGTTTTCTTGCAATATATTTTACTTCTTTTTTGGTTTTATGTACATCTTAACTGCTTGTTGTGGAAATAGATGATTTCACTACTTTTGTCCTTTAGTATTCATACTAGCTTTGCATGTGGTTGATTTACTACCTTTACTGTATATTTGCTTTTACCAACGTGTTTTTCCTTTTATAATTTATATGTTTCTAATTGTGGCCTATTCCTTTCTGTTTTTGAGAGGCCCTGTTAACATTTCTTGTAAAGCTGGGTTGGTGGTGCTGAACTCTCTTAGCTTTTTGCTTGTCTGTAAAACTCTTGCTTTCTCCATCAAATCTAAATGAAAGTATTCTTGTTTTTAGATCTTTCCCTTTCATCACTTTAAATATGTTGTGCCACGCCTTTCAGGCTTGCAGAGTTTCTGCTGACAAATCAGCTGATACTGTTATGAGAGTTCCTTTGTACATAACTTGTTGCTTTTCCCTTGATGCATTTATTATTCTCTCTTTAACTTTTGCCATTTTAATTACAGTGTGCATTGGTATGGTCCTCTTTGGGTTAATCCTGTTTGGGACTCGCTGTGATTCCTGTACCTGGATGTCTATTTCATTTCCCAGGTTAGGGAAGTTTTCAGCTGTTATGTCCTCATAAATGTTCTCTGCCCCTTTCTCTCTCTCTTTTCCTTCTGGACCACTATAAAGTGTTAGTATGTTTGATATTGTCCCCAAGGTCTCTCAAACTGTCATTTCTTTTGATTCTTTTTTCTTTCCTGCTCAGCTTCAGTGATTTCCATTACTCTGTCTTCCAGTTCACTGATCCATCCCTCTGTATCCTCTACTCTATCAGTTCCTTCTAATGCATTTTCCACTTCACTTAGTATATATTTTCACCTCTATTTGGTACTTCTTCATATTTTCTAACGTTTTGTTAAAAACTTCTAACTTATCAGTTTGCTTATACATTTTTCTCCTGAATTCTTTGATCATCTCTATGATCATCATCTGAATTCTTTTCTTTATTTTGGTAGATTGCTTGTATTTACTTCACTTAACTCTTCTGGTATTTTATCTTATTTATGAATACTTGCTTGGATCATATTCCTCTGAAACTTCATTTTGCCTAATTTGCTATTTTCATTCCTATGTACTTGTTAGGTTGGTTACTTTTCCTGACCTTGGAGAAGGGGTCTTTTGTAGGAATTATCCTGTATGTCACAGCAGTGCACACCCCCCTCCCTGCTTACCAGAGCTATATTTTCTAGGACTGTCCCATGTGTGGGCTGCATGGATTCTTCTGTTGTGGCAGGTTGACTACTATGGATGGTCTGGTAGGTGTGACTTGACCCTGGTCCAGTTGGTTGCCAGGCCTTGCTTTGTGGGGCAGTTGGCAAGCTGCTGGTTGGCAAGGCTGAGTCATGATGCCACTGACTGCAGAATCCCAGGGGATCCTGGAGCTTATATTGGCTGACTGGCCACAACCAGTTCTTTTTAACTTCTAGTGAAAGTCGTGGTTAAAGCAGTAAGACCAAAAAAGAAAACAAAAAAGGAACAAAAATCCTATATATTAGGAAGGAAGAAATGAAACTGTTTTTATTCACAGATAACAGGATGGTCCATGTAAAAATCGAAAAAAGTCAAGAAAAAACTCCTGGAACTAATTAGTAATTATAGCAGTGTCACAGAATATACATTTAATGTACCTTTCCTATATACTAGCAATTTACAGGGGGACTGTGATACTTAAAACATAATATTATATATTGCATGCATGCTCAGTTATGTCCGACTCTTTGAAACCCCATGAACTGTAGCTCACCAGGCCCTTCTGTCCATGGGATTATTCAGGCAAGACTAATCATTTTCCTTAGAGAAGGAAGTATTCATGGGAATATTCTTGACCCAGGGATCGAACTTGCATCTCCTGTATCATCAGGCAGATTCTTTACCACTGCACCACCTATATCAGCATTCTGCAAAATGAAATACTTAAAAATAAATCTAAGAGAATATATACAAAATTTATATGAGAAGATATACAAAACTCAGATGAAAAAAATCAAAGAACTATATAAATGGAGAGATGTTTCATGTTAATGGATAGGAAGACTCAATGTTGTCAAGATGTCAGTTCCCTTCAATTTGATCTAAAGATTCATTGTAAATCCCAATCAAAATCTCAGTAAGTTATTTTGTGAATATTGACAAACTGATCCTCAAATTTGTATGGAGAGGCAAAAAGCTTGAAGAGCTAATGCAATATTGAAGACAGAACAAAGTTGAAGAACTGACATTATTCAACTTTACCACTTACTGTGAAGGAGAGTAATCAAGACAGTGTGGTCTTAGAAAAAAAGTAGACAAACAAGATGCACATGAATTTAGTCAACTGATCTTTGACAATGGATTAAAGACAATACCATGGAGAAAAGATACTTTCCAACAATCAGTGCCAGAGCAACTGGACATTTACTTGCAAAAAAATTGAATCTAGACCCAGACCTTACCTGCTCAACAAAAATTAACTAAAAAATGGGTAATATACTTAAATATAAAATTGAAAAGTATAAAATACCTAGAAGATAACATAGGAAAAAAATCTAAATGAAATAGAGTCTGGTGATTACTTTTTAAACATAAAACCTAGGATATATTCTATGAAAGAAAGAGTTAATAAGTACATTAAAAGAGTTAATAAGTATGTTAAATTGAAATTAAAATTATCTGTCCTGAGAAAGACCTTGTCAAGAGAATCAGGAGAGAAACCACAGATTGGAAAGAAATATTTGCCAAAAACCTAGCTGGTAAAAACTGATGTTAAGAATATACAAAGAATACTTAGAACTCAACAACACACAAAAAATCAATAAAAAAATGGTCCACAAACCTTAACACATACCTCAACAAAGAAGCTATACAGGTTTCTAAAAAGAATATGAAGAAGACACACAGCAGAATATTCTCCCAGCATGTCCACCTCAGTCCCCAGAAGGCCCACCAGGCCCTAATGGGCCAGGACGGCAGACTGCACTCCCCCAGGCTCCAGCTCCTCTGATCTGACACTGGAACACTCCTGAATTACCATATCTGCCTGGATCTAGAGTGAGGGTTGAGGATGACTCTGGTACTAGGCTCATGTTTCCAGTGAAGAAGGAGATTCCCACCACTTCAACTTTCCTCTTCCATAAAACACTGTGATACATGAAAGCTCTGGATCTAGACATTGGTGCTGCAGTCTTAAGTACCTCATGTGCAATGTGCTCCATTATGGTGGTTGGTTACCTAAAGCTCTCTTCACATCCATTTGTGAGTATGTAAAGTATTTATACGGAAAATGTGTCCCAAGATTTCATAAAAATTTCTTCAAGGCCATCTATCCAGAGGATCTGAGCCTGGTGCAGAGGGCACTGAGCTGTCGTAGAGGCTACAGGAACAGTTTAAAGGCAGTGAACTCTAACTGTTAACAGGAGAGTGTGTCCAGTAAATAGCTGATTTTCATCTTTTGGCGCTCTAGGCTTCACTGACAACGTTGTTCACCTCCTTTCCTTTCCTACCTCTCTCCAGGAACTTGAGAATTTCATTGCCAAATTTGGAGACTCTGGTTTTGTCCTTGTGGCCTTGGGCTCCATCGTGAGCAGGTATCAGTCCCAGGAGATTCTCAAGGAGATGAATGCTGCCTTTGCTCGTCTCCCTCAAGGGGTGATATGGAAGTGTAAGCCTTCTCATTGGCCCAAAGATGTCAAATTGGCAGCAAACGTAAAAATCATGCACTGGCTTCCTCAGAATGACCTCTTGGGTAAGGACTTTCCAAGTCTACTTCTCTTGTTCTTATGCATCTGTGGGGCTCACTAGGGCTCTGACCTCTAGTTAGGCAGTCCTGTTCACATGAGAAGCAGCTGATAAATGAAGGTAAGTATTCCAAGGAATGGAACAGCCAAACTGGAGTTGTTGAGAAATCAGGCTATACTTCCAAAATGCCCCAAAGAGCATTTCCTTTTCTTTTCCATTTCTGATACCTGCAGCCAGAAGTGATATCACTTTCAGTTTATTTTGACCATACCTTATCTGGCATTAAAGAGGGTTGCTCAAACACAATCCAAGATGATTTGTCAGCAGTTTGTCTGAGAACTCATATAACGGGGCACACTGTCACTGTTTCCCATGGTCTCTTGAGCCCTTGTTCAGCCATGTTTTTTGTTCTTGCTCAATTGCTACGTCATGTCCAACTGTTTGCAATCCCAAAGACTGCAGCATGCCAGGTTCCTCTGTCCTCCACTATCCCCCAGAGTTTTCTCAAATTCATATTCATTGACTTGGTGATGCTATTGAACTACCCTCTGCCACCCCATTCTCCTTTCCAGCCATGTGCCATTATACAAACATATGTCCATACATATTGATACATTCTCCTTAGTACCACAAGTGTGAGCAACTCATACCTTTACAAAGTTGATGCTGGTGGTGTCTGAAGGGTGTGCCATAATGTCTACATGCCAAACTGAGTAATCTCATAGCTGGTTATTTGGTTCATCAAATCCTTTGGTAGTAGAGATCATTACATCCAAAAAGGTTTTCTTTGTCTCTTTACTGTTTTTTGGATACTCTTCACTGTCACACTGACTGAATCAGAGGGTCATAGCCAAACCTGTGGTTCAAAAACATATTGGGGATTTAAGATAGAGAGTTCTGAACATTGAATTAAAGGCATGGGGTAGGGAAAAGAAGTCCCCCTTCCAAAGAAACCAAGTGGATTCTGATTCACATCCCTGTTGAGAGGCAGAGTTTGAAATGAACTCTTCACTAACATTTGTTTTAGTTTTCTGTCAATAAGGGTACAGACTCAAAAACTGACAGAATGATCTCAGTTTGTTTCTAATACAAACCATTCAGTATCACAGTAATCCAAGTCTATGCCCCAACCACTAATGCCAAAGAAGTTAAAGTTGAAGGGTTCTATGATAACCTACAAGAATTTCTAAAACTAACACCAAACAAAGATGTTCTTTTCATCTTAGGGGATTGGAATGCAAAAGTAGGAAGTCAACAGATACCTGGAGTAACAGGCAAGTTTGGCCTTGAAGTATAAAATGAATACAGGGCAAAGGATAACAGAATTTGTTAAGAGAATGCACTGGTCATAGCAAACACCCTCTTCCAGCAACACAAGAAACAACTCTGCACATGGACATCACCAGATGGTCAATACCGAAATCAAACTGATTATATTCTTTGCAGCCGAAGATAGAGAAAATCTATACAGTCAGCAAAAACAAGACTGGGACCTGACTGTGGCTCAGATCAGAAACTCCTTATTGCCAAATTCAGTCTTAAATTGAAGAAAGTAGGGAAAGCCACCAGACCATTCAGCTATATCCTAAATCAAATCCCTTACAATTATACAATGGAAATGACAAATAGATTAAAGGTCTAATAGAATGCCTGAAGAACTATGGGTGGAGGTTCATGACATTGTACAGGAGACGGTGATCAAAAGCATCCCGAAGAAAAAGAAATGCAAAAAGGCAAAATGGTTGTATGAGGAGGACTTATAAATAGCTGAAAGGCAAAGGAGAAAAGGAAAGCTATATCCAATTGAATGCAGAGTTCCAAAGAAAAATAAGGAGAGATAAGAAAGCCTTCCTCAGTGCAGTACAAAGAAATAGAAGAAAACAATAGAAAAGGAAAGACTAGAGAGCTCTTCAAGAAAATTTGAGATACCAAGGGAACATTTCATGCAAAGATGGGCTCGATAAAGGACAGAAAGAAAGGAGAGATAAGAAAGCCTTCCTCAGTGCAGTACAAAGAAATAGAAGAAAACAATAGAAAAGGAAAGACTAGAGAGCTCTTCAAGAAAATTTGAGATACCAAGGGAACATTTCATGCAAAGATGGGCTCGATAAAGGACAGAAATAGTATGGACCTAAGAGAAGCAGATGACATTAAGAAGAGGTGGCAAAAATACACAGAAGAACTATACAAAAAAGATCTTCATAACTCAGATAACCACGATGGTGTGATCTCTCACCTAGAGCCAGACATCCTGGAATGTGAAGTCAAGTGGGCCTTAGGAAGCATCACTAGGAGCAAAGCCAGTGGAGGTGATGGAATTCCAGCTGAACTATTTCAAATCCTAAAAGATGATGCTGTGAAAGTGCTGCACTCAATATGTCAGCAAATTTGGAAAACTCGACAGTGGCCACAGGACTGGGAAAGGACAGTTTTCATTCCAATCCCAAAGAAGGGCAATGCCAAAGGACGTTCAAACTACCACACAGTTGCACTCATTTCACACGCTAGCAAAGTAATGCTCAGAATCCTTCAAGCTAGACTTCGACAGTACATGAACCAAGAACTTCCAGATGTTTAAGTTGGATTTAGAAAAGGCAGAGGAGCCAGAGATCAAATTGCCAACATATGTTGGATCAGAGAAAAAGCAAAAGAGTTCCAGAAAACATCTTCTTCTGCTTCACTGACTATGCTAAAGCCTTTGATTGTGTGGATCACAACAAACTGTGGAAAATTCTTAAGGAAATGGGAATATCAGATCACCTTACCTGCCCCCCTGAGAAACCTGTATGCAGGTCAAGAAGCAACAGTTAGAGCTGACCATGGAACAACAGACTGGCTCAAAGGAGGAAAGAAGTAGATCAAGGCTATATATTGTTACCCTGCTTATTTAACTTATATGCAGAGTACATCATGTGAAATTCCAGGATGGATGCAGCGGAAGCTGGAATCAAGATTGCTGGAAGAAATATCAATAACCTCAGATATGCAGATGATACCACTCTTATGGCAGAAAGTGAAGAGGAACTAAAGAGCCTCTTGATGAAGGTGAAAGAAGAGAGTGAAAAAGCTTGCTTAAAATTCAGCATTTAAAAAACCTAAGATCATGGCATCCAATCCCATCATGTCATGGCAAACAGATGGGTAAACAATGGAAACAGTGACAGAATTTATTTTCTTGGGCTGCAAAATCACTGCAGATGGTGACTGCGGCCATGAAATTAAAAGATGCTTGCTCCTTGGAAGAAAAGCTATGGCAGACCTAGGCAGTGTATTGAAAAGCAGATACATTACTTTGCCTACAAATGTCCATATATGGTTTTTCCAGTAGTCATGTATGGATGTGAGAATTGTACCGTTAAGAAGGTTGAGCACCGAAGAATTGATGCTTTTGAACTGTGGTGTTGGAGATGACTCTGAGAGCCCCTTGGACTGCAAGCATATCAGTCAATCCTAAAGGAAATCAATAGTAAATATTCATTGGAAGGACTGATGCTGAAGCTGAGGCTCCAATGCTTTGTCTACCTGATGCGAAGAGCCGACTCATTAGAAAAGACACTGATGCTGGGAAGGATTGAAGGCAGGAGGAAAAGGGGCAACAGAGGACAAGATGATTGGATGGTATCACCAACTTGATGGATATGAGTTTGAGCAAGCTGTGGGAGATGGTGAAGGACAGGGAAGCCTGGCATGCTGCAGTCCACGGCATCACAAAGAATTGTACATGAGTGAGTGACTGAACAACAGCAAAGTAAGGGTGAGGTAGGCAAAGAGGAACTGGAAATAATGAAATGTAAGGTCCATTATTCCCTACCTTAAAGACTTCTCATAAAACTGAGGAGAAAATACTTGTAGTGTTAAGTTTTATAAATGCCACATGAGTTGTTATGTCAATGATAGTGTTAAGAATTCAGATAAATGAGAAATGAATGGGTAGTGGAAAAGAGAGGGAGAGACCCAGAGAGAAAAAGATCAAGTGAACTAAAGACAAAGAGACAGAAAGAGAGAGAAACAGAGACGCACAGAATGACTACGTGAGAAAGTAATAGAGAGAGAACAGAGATGAGAAGCAAAGAGACAGGGTAGAGATGGATGGATGGATGGGTGGATGGACGGATGGATGAATAGGTGGGGGAGGAATATGCCTTGCTTATCACTCTTCTCTGCAGCTTTCCCTGGGTTCTGAGTCTTAGATGGATTAGGGCTGAGGTGAGACGTTTCTGTACAGAGACAAGAGCAGAATCTGTGCCTTAGAATATTCCCCCTTGAATGTGTCCTGGGATAAGTCAGTAAATTCACTTTTTTCACAGCATGTTGAGATCCCTTTTTACATTCTTTTTGCCCTTGTTGCTTTCCTTGTTGTCCTGAAACTTTCATCCTGAGGTATCCTGCTCTCCTTCTAATTTGCAACAGCGCACCCTCGCATCCGCCTTTTTGTCACTCATGGTGGGATGAATAGTATCATGGAGGCCATCCAGCACGGCGTGCCCATGGTGGGGATTCCTGTCTTTGAAGACCAGGATGAAAACCTGCTCCGAGTAGAAACCAGAAAGTTCGGTGTCTCTATCCAGTTAGAGCAGATGAAGGCTGAGACATTGGCTCTGAAGATGAAGCAAGTCATGGAAGACAAGAGGTGTGCAGCTCTCGGGGCTTGTGGTTCCTTAATGCTTGATAGAGGCGTAAGCCATGATGGGTACCACGTGGGTCTTATTGCAGTAAAAGCTGAAACTTCCAGGACACAGAATAATATGGGTGTACTTTTATATGTTAGCACTTTCAGCACTAAGCATGGGTCTTTGCATGTAGGAATCAATTTGAACTTTTCAAGCGGACCCAGTTGGACAGTGGCAAGACCAGGCCAACAATTTTCCTTGAAAGGAAGTCTTCTGTGCCTATGGTAGAAAGTGTGTGTGTGCATGTGTGTGTGATACGAGGTCTCTAAGACTTCTGAGACCACTGGAGTTAACACCTCCCCTCTGTCTGTGTCGACAGGTACAAATCTGCCGCAGAGGCCGCCAGCATCATCGCGCGCTCGCAGCCCCTGACCCCTGCCCAGCGGCTGGTGGGCTGGATCGACCACATCCTCCAGACAGGGGGTGCAGCCCACCTCAAGCCCCATGCCTTCCAGCAGCCGTGGTATGAGCAGTACCTACTGGACGTCCTCTTGTTCCTGCTGATGGTCACCCTGGGCACCGTGTGGCTCTGTGGGAAGCTACTGGGCCTGGTGGCCAGGTGGCTGTGTGGGGCCAGGAAGCTGAAGAAGGCCTGAGGCCAAGTGGAGCCTTGGAGAGGGTGTGCTGAGGAGCCACTGGTTCTTTGGTCTTCTCCCAGCACAGTACTTGCCTCCTCCCCTTCACTTTTACTTGATGATAGAACACGCATTTCCCCTACTTTTTGTCTCTGTTTAGAAATCTTTCTGAAGAACTCTTGGGGTGCTTTTTAAAGATACAGTGGTAAAGAATACATCACATGCAATTTACCATTTTAATCATTAAGTAGTAGTTCAGTGGCATGAAGTACATTCACTCGGCTGCACAAACATCATTATCCTCCAATTCCAGAACTCTACTCATCTTTCCAAACTAACATTCCACACAGGTTAAATGATAACTGCCTCCCCCCCACCCCCACCAGCTTTCCCTTAACCACCATCAAGGTTCTAGCAGCCCATCTCTACTTTTGTGTCTGAATCTGCGCTTGAGCTTCTGGATTGCCCCTGACCAAGGGACGCCTCTCCTCAGTCCAGCCTGCTCCCTCCTTGTGATCTCTGCACATGGTGCTCTGATGACTCAGCCTCCCTTGTCCAGGAGCCTTCTCAGGCTCTTTTCTCGTTTCTCTTTCACTTTTCATAAAACTCACACGAGCTGTTTGGTCGGTTCTTCCTTGTCGGCCTTCCTCTTGTGTTTCCTTTTCATCTCACCTCACAGCTCAGAGATCCTGGCCTCTGTCCTGCAGGTTAGCAGGGACACCCCTGTGAGGACTTGGTCCCCTCCTGCACAGAGCACCTCCTCCACTCTCAGGCCTGGAGCCTGCCTTTGGTCCACAGCTGAGGCCACCTGTTGCCCACGTTACAAAGTTCCATCCTCAAGATCCCCACTTGAATAATTAGGGTTACAAAAACCTAAATGGAGAAATGGAACCTCCATGCAAGGCTTGGGGCCTTAGGTCCAGGAGCCATGGCTGGCCCAAACCTCTTGATACAGGAAACATTCCATCTGCCATCCCACCTAGCAAAGAACATCCCTACATGTGGTAAACTCTTAGGGATGACATTCAGTTTCTAGTAACAGAAGCTAGAAAAAGAGTGGCTTAAACACTCTGGAGTTTTAAAGTGTTTTTTTATTTCCTGGACACAGCCTGGAGACAGGTGGTGGAGAGCTGGGGTGGTGACTCATCCTGCTGTCTGTACCTTAAAAAAAAATTTTTTTTTGAACACCTGTCCTGTACTGTTCTTCTCAGTTGCCTCTCTGGTTTGTTGCTCTCATGAAATATTTTACCTTTGGTGATCCTGTCTTTCTGTTTGCTTTTGCATTCTGAAATGGAATTAAATTCCTCCTTAAAAGTTTCATCATGTTGTATCCAGTGGATTAAAACATGATGAAGAAAATGTTAGAAACAAGAGATAGCCCTGGCAACTGCAATTTTGGGTTGCTTAATTCTGGGTTGTTAATCACATGTCAAAATAGTTCAAAGGAAAACATGAAGCAGTTACTACAAATGCTCCCTGCAGAGATAGGAAAAGACCACACCTGCTAATGTTGGGATGGGGTCTGCCTGGTTGTATGGAGAAGAGGGTGCCCGGTGTCTACCAGTTGTGTGAGCTCTTATGCTGCAAGGGAGTCCCACACAGTCAGGAGCATGTCAGATGCAGAAGTGAGTGTGTCTGTGTGTGTGTGAGATAAGCTTTATTTCTATAATTCTTAATGAAATTCTGTAAACTGGTCTCTGACGTAAATTTCTTGAGGGACAGACATGCAGCCCTATCTGGGTTGTCACTGGAATGAATGATCAGAGTTTTATTCCCCTCATAGGCACCACAGGCACCTAAGGATGAGGCTCCCTGGCTGGTAATTCCTTCTTTCCTGCTCTCACCACACAATCTTCCCTGACGATCGGGTAACTCAGTGAAGCCAACCCTTTCTGCTGCTTTCTAGGCTCTGTCCCAGTCCAGGAAATCTGACCAATAGCAGTCACTGAGCCAGAACGAGACCTCCAGCTTGTTCCCTGCAAGTATCCTCCGCAGGGCTGGCTGCCAGCATGGCCTTGATAGCATGGAAATCTGACCTCATCACTCTCTGATCACAGTCCTTCATTGGCTCCCATTGCAGGAAATACAAGGTCTCTGTGATCTCCTTCTGACTGCAGCAGGCACATCTTGAAAATTCTGAAATAGACCCACTGAATATGTTCTGTTGATTTTTGACAAAAGTGCAAAGACAATTCAATGGAAAAAGAAAAATCTTTTCAGCAAACTGTACTGGAACAATTGTATATTTGAATGGGATTTGGCCTTAATTTAATACAGACAAAGGATATTTTTTATAAATGTATTTCACTGAAGTATAGTTGATTTACAGTGTTGCGTTAATTTCTGCTGGACATCAAAGTGGTTCAGTTATTTATTTATGTATATATGTATATATATAAAGGACAGAAATGGCATGTACCTAACAGAAGCAGAAGATATTAAGAAGAGGTGGCAAGAATACACAGAAGAACTGTACAAAGAAGATCTTCATGACCAAGATAATCACGATGGTATGATCACTCACCTAGAGCCAGACATCCTAGAATGTGAAGTCAAGTGGGCCTTAGAAAGCATCACTACAAATAAAGCTAGAGGAGGTGACGGAATTCCAGTTGAGCTACTTCAAATCCTGAAAGATGATGCTGTGAAAGTGCTTCACTCAATATGCCAGCAAATTTGGAGAACTCAGCAGTGGCCACAGGACTGGAAAAGGTTGGTTTTCATTCCAGTTCCAAAGAAAGGCAATGCCAAAGAATGCTCAAACTACCCCACAATCACACTCATCTCACACACTAGTAAAGTAATGCTCAAAATCCTCCAAGCCTGGCTTCAGCAATACATGAACCGTGAACTTCCAGATGTTCAAGCTGGTTTTAGAAAAGGCAGAGGAACCAGAGATCAAATTGCCAACATCCGCTGGATCATGGAAAAAGCAAGAAAGTTCCAGAAAAAATCTATTTCTGCTTTATTGACTATGCCAAAGCCTTTGACTGTGTGGATCACAAGAAACTGGAAAACTCTGGGAATACCAGACCACCTGACCTGCCTCTTGAGAAACCTGTATGCAGGTCAGGAAGCAACAATTAGAACTGGACATGGAACAACAGACTGGTTCCAAACAGGAAAAGAAGTACGTCAAGGCTATATATTGTCTCCCTGCTTATTTAACTTCTATGCAGAGTACATCATGAGAAATGCTGGGCTGGAAGAAGCACAAGCTGGAATCAAGATTTCTGGGAGAAATATCAATAACCTCAGACATGCAGATGACATCACCCTTATGGCAGAAAGTGAAGAGGAATGAAAGAGCCTCTTGATGAGAGTGAAAGAGGAGAGTGAAAAAGTTGGCTTAAAGCTCAACATTCAGAAAACGAAGATCATGGTATCTGGTCCCATCACTTCATGAGAAATAGATGGGGAAACAGTGGAAGCAGTATCAGACTTTATTTTTTTGGACTCCAAAATCACTGCAGATGGTCTCTGCAGCCATGAAACTAAAAGACACTTACTCCTTGGAAGAAAAGTTATGACCAACTTAGATAGCATACTGAAAAGCAGAGACATTACTTTGCCAACAAAGATCCGTCTAGTCAAGGCTATGGTTTTTCCTGTGGTCATGTATGGATGCGAGTGTTGGACTGTGAAGAAAGCTGAGCGCCAAAGAAGTGATGCTTTTGAACTGTGGTGTTGGAGAAGACTCTTGAGAGTCCCTTGGACTGCAAGGAGATCCAACCAGTCCATTCTAAAGGAGATCAGTCCTGGGTGTTCTTTGGAAGGACTGACGCTAAAGCTAAGACTCCAATACTTTGGGCACCTCATGTGAAGAGTTGACTCATTGGAAAAGACTCTGATGCTGGGAGGGATTGGGGGCAGGAGGAGAAGGGGACGACAGAGGATGAGATGGCTGGATGACATCACTGACTCGATGGATGTGAGTTTGAGTGAACTCCGGAGGTTGGTGATGGACAGGGAGGCCTGACGTGCTGTGATTCATGGGGTCACAGAGTCGGACACGACTGAGTGACTGAACTGAACTGAACTGATATATATATTCTTTTTCATAATCTTTTCCATAATGGTTTATCATAGGATATTGAATATAATTACCTGTGCTAGACAGTAGGACCTTGTTGTTTATCCATTCTATATATATAATATTTATATATATATATATATACACACATAATAGTTAGCATCTGCTAATTCCAAACTCCTGATTCCTCTCTTCCTCAACCCCGCATACTCCTACCCTCTTTGAAAGCCTTGTCTTTCTCTATGTCTGTGAGTCTGTTTCTGTTTCAGGCAGGTTTATTTGTGTCGTATTTTAGATTTTGCATGTAAGTGGAACCATGTGGCTTTTCCCTTTGTCTTTCTGACTTCACTTAGTATGATAGTCTCTAGTCTCATCCAAGGTGCTGCCAATGGCATTAATGCACTCTTTTTCATGGCTGAGCAGTATTCCACGCTATATGTGAACCACATCTCATCCGTTCATCTGTCAGTAGACATTCAGGTTGTTTCCTGTGCTAGCTATTATGCATAGTGCTGCTATGAACATAAGGGTATATGGATCTCACAAAAGGATTTTCACTGGACTTCATACCACACAAAATGAACTCAAAGTGTATCAAAAAGGCCTAAACATAAATGCTGAGAGTAAAAATGTTCAAAAGAAACTCTTCATAGTGTAGGTAGTTATTGAATTATGACTCTTATTCAAAACATTGACAATACCAATAGTTGGCAAGGAGATAGGGCTACTGGAATCCATATGTTTCACTGCTGATGGGAACATAAAGTGATTCAGCTACTTAGGAAGGTTCCTCTACAGATTCCCAAACAGTTAAGCATCCACTTACCATTTGACTGAGCCATTCCAATTCCAGGTATTTATTTAAATTAAATGAAAACATGTGTCCACCTGAAAACTTGAACATAAATGTTCACAGTGGCTTTATTTGTAACAGCTTCAGCTTGAGAAAATTGGTGAATGGATTAACACATTGTGGAACATCCATAAAAGAACTATGGCTCAACAATAGAAAGGAACATGCTACTGATGTACCCAACGGTATACATGAATCTCAAAATGATCTTGCTGAGCAAAAGAAGCCAGACTTCAAAGAAATATATATCTACATGATTCACTTATATAAATTCAAGAAAATGTAAACCAACCTCTGCTGACAAAAGGTAGACTATTGGTTGCATGGGGCTATAGGCTGTGGGAGGATGGACTGTAAATGGGGTGATGGAAATGTTTTGTATCTTGATTTCAGTGGTAGATTTGTATCTGGGTACATCCATCAAAAGTGGATGCCATTTTTTATACACACATTAGACTTTAAAATTGATTTGAAAATCTCTATGGATAATATATGTTTTTAAGTGTTTTTCTATTTGAGTACCTCAAATTTTAGTATTTGGGAGTTATTGTTGCATTCAAATATAACTGAAAATGCAAATACATTATAATTTCCAAATTTTGAAAAAGGAGGAGATATATGTGTGCAAGAAGTAGGGCCATTTTCTGGAGAGGACTAATTGTAGAAGCCTTGGTCAGATTAGGGGTCAAGTTCACATACTCAGACCTAATCCATGTCTATTTTATGAGTGGTTTCCTGGGGTCTTCCATAATTATGACATAGAATTACACATTTGAGAAATTATAAGCATAGGAAAATATTTAATTTTGAGCTTTAATGGACATTAAACATATAAACTAAGGATTTATGCATTAAATACCTATTTTTGGAGGTTTATTTTAAGATTCTGAGATGAAGTTCAAGATGTCATGTACGTTTCCTTTCATTGTTGTTGTGCTTACCTGTTTTTGCATCACCTCCAGCTGTGATCTCATATTGATACTTTTGTGTATCGATGTATACCAATGCTCTGTAGATGTGATTTTCCCTTATGTCAACCTCTCTTTTTTAAAAAATTAATTTATTTTAATTGGAAGATAATTACTTTACAATATTGTAGTGGTTTTTGCCATACATTGACATGAATCAGCCATGGGTGTACATGTGTCCCCATTCTGAACCTCCCTCCTGCCTCCCTCCCCATCCCATCCTTCAGGGTCGTCCCAGTGCACCGGCCCTGAGCACCCTGTCTCATGCATCGAACCTGGACTGGCGATCTGTTTCACATATGGTAATATACATGTTTCAGTGTTGTTCTCTCAAATCATCCCACACTTGCCTTCTCCCACAGAGTCCAAAAGTCTGTTCTTTACATCTGTGTCACTTTTGCTGTCTTGCATATAGCATTATTGTTATCATCTTTCTAAATTCCATTTATATGTGTTAATATGCTGTATTGGTGTTTTTCTTTCTGACTTACTTCACTCTGTATAATAGGCTACAGTTTCATCCACCTCATTAGAACTGATTCAAATGTATTCTTTTTAATAGCTGAGTAATATTCCATTGTGTATATGTACCACAGCTTTCTTATCCATTTGTCTGCTGATGGACATCTAGGTTGCTTCCATGTCCTAGCTATTATAATCAGTGCTGAGATGAACATTGGGGTACACATGTCTCTTTCAGTTCTTTCATTTCTCTTTCAATTTGGTGTCTATGCCCAGCAGTGGGATTGCTGTGTCATATAGCAGTTCTATTTCTAGTTTTTAAAGGAATCTCCACACTGTTCTCCATAGTGGCTGTACTAGTTTGCATTCCCACCAACAGTGTAAGAGGGTTCCCTTTTCTCCACACCCTCTCCAGCATTTATTGTTTATAGACTTTTGGATAGCAGCCATTCTGACTGGCGTGAGATGGTACCTCATTTTGGTTTTGATTTGCATTTCTCCGATAATGAGTGATGTTGAGCATCTTTTCAAGTGTTAGCCATCTTTATGCCTTCTTTGGAGAAATGTCTGTTTAGTTCTTTGGCCCATTTTTTTGATTGGGTCGTTTATTTTTCTGGAATTGAGCTGTAGGAGTTGCTTGTATATTTTTGAGATTAATTCTTTGTCAGTTGCTTCATTTGTTATTATTTTCTCCCATTCTGAAGGTTGCCTTTTCACATTGCTTATAGTTTCCTTCGTTGTGCAAAAGCTTTTAATTTTAACTAAGTCCCATTTGTTTATTTTTGCTTTTATTTCCATTACTCTGGGAGGTGGGTCATAGAGGATACTGCTGTGATTTATGTCAGAGTGTTTTGCCTATGTTTTTCTCTAGGAGTTTTATAGTTTCTGGTCTTACATGTAGATCTTTAATCCATTTTGGGTTTATTTTTGTGTATGGTGTTAGAAAGTGTTCTAGTTTCATTTTTTTTTTTTTTTACAAGTGATTGACTAGTTTCCCCAGCACCACTTTTTAAAGAGATTATCTTTTCTCCATTGTATAGTCTTGCCTCCTTTGTCAAAGATAAGGTGCCCATAGGTGTGTGGATTTATCTCGGCTTTCTCTTTTGTTCCATTGATCTATATTTCTGTCTTTGTGCCAGTACCATACTGTCTTAATGTATATCAACCTTTGTTTGTTTGGTTTATCATGCCCTAATTGCAAGTTATTGCAAGGTGGTTACATTATTGATTTAAATGTCAACCAATTATTCAAGTGAAAGGAAGTAAATGAAATGTATGTGGTCTTACACAAACTCCTACTTAGCACAGGATTTAACTTCTTCTGGAAAGCAGATATCGTATTTTAAATAGCCTTCATATAAATGCATTTAATCCAGGTCAACAATTTGATTTAACCAACACTGAATGATTTCATCTCTGTACAGTGTACCGTGCTGAGCACCTTGGAATATGCAAAGGTGATCCAGACTTTCCTGGCTCTCAGTCAGTTTCCCATTATGTTACTGATTAATTAAAAGGCAGATGTATCTGTTATTGGTGGTGCATCTTCTCTCAGTGACTGCTCCCTAAGAGCTTATTCGTTTGGCTTAGTAATTTCGCAGTAATTTCACGTTGTTGTGTTAGTCACTCAGTCGTGTCCGACTCTTTGCAACCCCATGGACTGTAGCTTGCCATGCCCCTACGTTCATGGAATTCTCCAGGCAAGGACACTGGAGTGGGTTGCCATGCCCTCCTCCAGGGGGAGCTTCCTAATCTAGGGATCGAACCTAGGTCTCCTGCATTGCAGGCAGATTCTTTACCATTTGAGCCACCAGGGAAGCCCAATTTCACTTAGTGAAAGTCAAACAGACAGCTTGATGCCATGAGGTCAGCTGCTGCAAGAAGGGGTATTTCTGGATGAAATGGCTAGTGGTGTGTGGAGAAGACGCTCACAACAACCCTGCAGTGGAGATGCGGAGCACATCCAGTTCCCATCAGCACCAGCTTAGTGCTTGATCAGAGTCGTGAACCATAGGCAGGGGCCCTCAGCATCTAGCCCCAAAGAGAGAAAAGGACTTATTTTCAAACAAGTGGCTTTTCTTCTTCTTTTTGGTCCCTCAGTTTACATCCTGCTGGAAATCCCCTCAACCAAGACAAACCTCCATTAAAATCCACAGAGAACACACCCCCTTGACCTCCAGGGTAATTCTGAGAAATTGACAAGGTAGATTTAGAGATTGTGGAAATCAATGGCCACAGCTGCCTGAGAATACACATAATGTAAAGTAAGAACCTATCTTTGTGGCTCTGGTCTTCCATTCTTTGGGTCACTTCATTATGGAAGCAAGAAAAGTGGCAGAGATGACGAAGGTAGGAGAGCTGCCATAGATACAAGGAGAGAGAACATAGTTTAGGAGTTCTCTTTCTAAACAGGGCCACTTCTCCTCTGGCAAACTTACTGTTAGGGAACAAGTATACAAAGAGATGAGAAGTGGAAAAAAAAAAAAAAGAGGAGAAAGGGGAAAAAAAAAAAGACACCAGGGATGGAAACAGTGGGAAATGACATGTTCTCTGTGTGTCTGTGAGAAGGTGGGAGAGCTTTGAATCACCTGTAATTATACCTGCCTGCTCCCTTGTGTTGTGATTTTAAGTCTCACCTGATAATTAGACACTCTAGCAGCAAGTCATCTGGAGACAACAGAAGGGCAGGAAAGATTTGCCTAAAGAAGGAAGAGAATTTGCTTAACATTATCTTATAAAACCTAGGAGGAAAGTTTTATGCCCTTCTAGAAACCGAACAATTGCTAGTCAACTTCTGGCTGGCTTCTCTCCTAGGGTAAACAGCTCAGGCTTTGACAGTCACTGCATTTCCTAGGCAACAGAAGTGTAAACTCAAGAAAAGGCAGGGCTGGGATCATGATTGACAATGAGCTGAGCCAATGAGATTGTAAATTTGCAGTAGTGATTCCAAGATATCCAATTGGCAGGAAGAAGGCAGATCAGGAGGGGTGAGGATGGAAGGTAAGAGGGAGGGGGCAAAGGGGGATGGGAGGGGACCAGTCTTCCCAGTTGCAAGAGAGAGCGTCCATAGTTTCAGTTCAAAGCAACTGGTGGCAACAGGTTAGCATTTAAGGTAAATCAGTTTTTTTGTTTTTTTTTTGCCATTAATACTATATTGATTTGACCACTTTTGTTTCACTTTAGCTAAAAAGGAAAGAAGACAGTAGATGTGACTTTCTAAAAAGAAAATCAAAATGTTTATGAGCATTCTTGGCTGTCTGGCTAGCATGGAAATGGCCTGGTACTGGGAGAGGTTTTTGTCATCTTTGCGTAGAGGTGCTCGGATAAACATGTAGAAATCAATTTCCTTCAGTAAAGGAGAAGGAAACAACCATCAGTGAGCAGTCCCTAGGTCCCGGGTGCTTGAGTGTGAAGTGTTTGGGTAAGTTGCTGTAAGCAGCCTGTATGACATTGATAAAACAGCTTCAGGAAGGGCAAATATCTCCAAGTTAAAAACAATGAAAAGATTGAGCTTTGCTTTAGATTTTGGTTTGTCTAACATTCTAAGTTATGTTATTTCTGTGACACCTTGCCTGCTGAACTGACCACTTAGAATCAGATAAGAATCAAAAGTCTTATTAAACTGACACAGTATGTTAAAAATTATATTAAAGAGTTGATTGGTTTGGTCATGAAGTTGAAAAGAACCTTAGCAAATGGTAATACCATTTATCCAGGTGTCCAATCCCCTGGCCTCCAGTCTGGGGCACAGTTAAGCTATACTAAGCAGATGGAATTCTCTCTTGTTTTTAAATCTCTTATTTTTTCCTCAAAATCTTACAACTGCAAAAATCTTTTAATTTTGTCATTGTGTATTTTAAGTAGTGAGATTTAAATTGTGAACATTCATTTGTATTTGTATTCAAATAGTAATTATCTAATAATAGTAATGATAAATTCCAGTAGTATCTGTAGTTTTCTGTTAAGTATTGATAATATGATAACAGGAAACTTAAAGGTCTGTGCCTTTAAGGACCTAGTAGGAGAGGCAGTCCTGAAAGAGAAGCGTTATGTCATAGTGCAGTGTGGATGTCTGTGGGCTTTGCACAGATTATACCAAGGAAGATGCAGGCTGTTTCACTCTGAAGAGAGTGGTTATATGAGGCTTCACCACAGTGGTTCTGCAAGGAAGAGTAGGATTTCCCTAGACCAACAAGGGAGAGAGGGTGTTCCTGAACATGGGAGTTCATGTACAAAGGCACAAAGGTCCGGAACACCATGATGTGTTTGTGGAGTATGAGTGAGTATGGATGTAGAATAGATTGTGAAGGGATGGAGATTAGTAGGAAAAAGACTGGAGAGATAGGCAGGGCCAATGTACACATCAAATGCTAAGATGTTTGCTCTTTACCTGTACACAATGGGGAGCAACCAACGGATCTTAGACTTGAGTATGCAATTCAGATTTCCATGTTATGAAGATCACTTGGCCAGTCATCTGAATGATAGATTGGAAGGACAAGATTGGAGGCTGGGAACCAGTTGAGGGGAAATTTCCACAATGGAAATAGGAGAAAACGAGGTCCTGGGCTAAAGTGGTATCCATGGCAATGGAGGCAGGGGAAGGAACAGATTCAGGAGGTGTAAAAATGATGATGTTTTACAGGAATTGGCTGCTAATTCAAAGCAGAGGGTGAAAAGAAATCTAGGATGATGTTCAGTTAATGACCTGGAAAATGGTGTTGCCATTTCCTGAGGCAAGGAATAATAAAGAGGTTAGGATAATGAGTTTGGTTCTGGTACATTAAACTCACAATGTTTGTAGGTTATTAAAGTGCATGTTTCGGTGGAAATTTGAGATCTGGCTCTGGGGCTGAGGAGAGTGAACGAGTTGGAATAAAGATATGGGATGAGTTGTAATAAACAGTGGATGAGGCTGAGATTGCTGCAGGATATATGAGAGTGAGAAGAGGATAAATCATGGAATCTTGGGAAATAGTAGCATTTAAAGACAAGGGAGACACCAAAGAGATCAGACCTGAGAGGAAGGGAGATAGAAAGTTAGATTCATAGATATTGAGAGAAAAGAGTTTCAAGAAGGATTGAAAAAGGTCTTGCTGGGTGGAGTGAAATAGGGTGACTGTTGAAGTTGGCAGTCAGGCTGGTAATGACTTCCTGAGTGTATGTTCTTTGGAGTGACAGAGTGAAGACCAGCCTGCAGTGGACTGAAGTAGGAATGGGGCATGAGAAAGTTAAAAACAGAGTCTCTTCCAAGTAGTTTGGCTTTGAAGGGTGAGAGCTGGAGGGAGTCTAGGGCTGAGGGACCACTGCAGATTCATGAATGAAAGGGAGCAGTTGGTTATAGATATAGAGAGGGAGGGGGAATATGAGGATGG
Source organism: Oreotragus oreotragus (assembly GCA_006410675.1). Lineage (NCBI taxonomy): Eukaryota > Metazoa > Chordata > Mammalia > Artiodactyla > Bovidae > Oreotragus > Oreotragus oreotragus. Next base: position 256,265 of record SJYX01011627.1, read on the forward strand.
GGGAGTGAGAGGTATAAACTGTTGGGTGTAAGAGGTCAAAAAGAGTTGAACATGACTGAGCCACTAACACTTTCTCCACTTGCTCTCTGAACTCCCTGCTGGTACCTCCCATGAGCTGAATTCACCTGAAGCCTTAAAGCAAAGAAATCTGGTTAATGCAGTTCATAGAGGTCAACCTCCTGTAGCACAGATGTGGGTGGAGAATGGGGCAGGGGAGGGGCTGGGCAAACAGAATATTGAGCTCAGCGTCCCTGGTGACTCATGGTAAAGAATCTGCCTGCAGTGCAGGAGACCTGGGTATGATCCCTGGGTTGGGAAGATCCCCTGGAAGAGGGCATGTCAAGCCATTCCAGTATTCTAGCCTGGAGAATCCCATGGACAAGAGACCTGGCGGGCTACAGTCTTTGAGGCCGCAGAGTCAGACACAGCTGAGTGACTAACACTTTCACTTTCAGTGAAAGATAATCCAGATAATTCAGAGGCTGAGGAGATTTAGGAGATTGATAGTAGAATAAGGGATTGAGGGAAGCCTGGTGTCTCTGCATGGGAGGAGCTCTTGGTCTCAACGGACATGCCTCATCTGGTAACTTGTCGTGATGGGTGTGCAGGTGCAAAGAGCAGGGTGTTTAATTTCTTGTATCAGCTTTTTCTTTCATCTCTTTAATTAATACATTCAACATATTTTACCCTATTGAATTTTCCTTACAAATTTTTGATCTTCATTCTGGTCTCAGTTTTGTATATTAAAAAATATCAAGGTACGTAGAAGCAGTTTTCTGTGTTCCAGAAACAAACAAGCTGGCATTTGGGAGAAGACAGTGTTACAGGAATGATTGCCGTGGTGCGGAAAGGCCACGGCTGCCTCCACGGGACACGAATGTCTGTGGACATTCCCACCATCCGTGATGTTCTTGCACACCTCCAGGCATGACTCCATTGCCACCCAGGACCCTGTTTTCCCTCCAGTGCTCCTATATATTTTCAAAACCTGAAGCCGAATAGAATTAAGATTTCCCTAATACTTCAAAGTGTACAGTGTCATTTGTGTGAGCAGGGCAGTACTTACAGCTGATTCACGTGGCTGTCAGGCAGAAACCAACACAGAATTGTAAAGCAATTGTGTGTGTGTGTGTGTGTGTGTGTGTGTGTGTGTGTGTGTGTGTGTTAGTCGCTCAGGTGTGTTCGACTCTTTGCGAACCCATGAACCGTAGCCCACCAGGCTCTTCTGTCTATAGATTTCTCTAGGCAAGAATACTTGAGTGGGTTGCCATTTCCTTCTCCAGAGGATCTTTCCCATCCAGGAATCGAACCTGGGTCTCCCACATTGCAGGCAGATTCTTTACTGACTGAACTACTAGGGAAGCTCCTGTAAAGCAATTATCCTCCAACTAAAACTAAATTTTACAGAATGCTCTTGCTTTCTTTGGAAGCTCTGTTTTGTGTGTATCAACTCTGCGGCTGTCCTTGACCTCAACAAGAGCTCTTCACGTAGAAGAAGGGATGGGCAAAGGTGCTCCAGGAACTTCCAAGGCCAGCTGTCCTCACTGTGTGCTTTTGCTGTAATATTGCTAATAAGCTCATCTCAGGTTTAATACATGAATGATTTATGAGGACTATAGTGGTTCCTTGTTGAAAAAAGGAATATTTTCTGAAATGTTGTGGGTAATTCACAAAAGCCCCCTGGGGAAGTGGCAGGTGCAGACCACCCCATTCAGAACTTTGGTTCTGCTACTTACGTCTGAACTTAGTCGATCTCTTTGTACCTATCTCTTTAATTTGTGAAATAGAAATGTGTATGCGTGCTAAGTCGCTTCAGTTGTGTCTGACTCTTTGGGACCCTTATGGACTGTAGCCTGCCCAGCTTCTCCATCCCTGCCATTCTCCAGGCAAGAATACTGGAGTGGGTTGCTATGCCCTCCCCCAGGGGATCTTCCCGACCCAGGGATCAAACTTGTGTCTCCTATGTCTCCTGCATTGGGAGGCAGGTTCTTTACCACTAGTATGACCTGGGAAATAGGAATAGTTCTCTTCAATGTACGTAAAAACACTTACAGCAGAGAGCCTGACAAAGCCCGTCCTCAATAAATGACCTCTCTTCTAGTATGATGTTTCCTTTGTGAGGTTGCTAGGGCTGTGCCCTATTTCTGTATCAGTCACCCAGTTGTGTCCAACTCTTTGTGACCCTATAGACTGTAGCCAGCCAGGCTCCTCTGTCCTTGGGATTCTCCAGGCAAGAATACTGGAGTGGGTTGCCACATTGCTCAAACTCGTGTCCCTTCAGTTGGTGATGGCATCCAACCAGAGAACCCCATGAACAGTAGTAGTTACATGAATCCTTGACTATCATGCTAAGCAGTTTCCCCCCACTCCTGTCTCTTATACACATCTCAGGCAAGAATACTGGAGTGGGTTGCCACTTCCTCCTCCAGGGGATCTTCCCCACCCAGGGATTGAACCCACATCTTCTGCTTCTCCTGCATTGGTAGACAGATTCTTTACCACTGAGCCACTGGGAAACCCTTCTTCTGTATAGGATCAGATGCTGAATAGTTAAAGCTTTGTAGGCCAGAAAGTCTCTGTAGCTGCTGCAGCTGTGGCTTGAAAACAGCCACAGGTAACACATAAGCAAGCATATGTGGCTATTTTCTAATAAAGCTTTATTTACCAAACTAGGCAGAGGAGCAAATTCAGCCCGTGGGCTGTGATTTGATGTCCTCAGGCCTAGTTCATCTTAGGCTATGTTTGCCTAAACTCAGAGTATGCTTGATAACAGCATGTGTTAAGATGACCTTTTGGAAGGACAGAGTTTGAGGAATGAGGTGTCACCAAGGTGCTAACTTCTGCTCCCAAGACTTCGCTTAGGGTCTCCCATCAGGGTGGTCTTATGGCCCCATCTGCCTCCAGAAACCTCAGGCTTCAGGTGAGATTGTGGGATAAACTGATTTAGAAGTTCTTACACTGTGACTTTCTGGAGGGACTCTGTTATCTCTACCGGTCTCTTCCTCTTCTTTGTAAACAGAACCTGGAGCATGGCAAAGTCTCCAGCTTAACATTAGGTTTCCCAGCCGTCTTAGTTCGTCTGGGCTGCTGTAAAAAATACTACAGACTGGGCAGCTTATGAATAACAGATGGTCATTTCCCATAGTCTTGGAGGCTGGAAAGTCGAAGGTCAAGCACCCAGCATGGTCGGGTCAAGGCCCTTCAGCTGGCACAAGGATGGCTTCTCACTGGCGGCAGAAAGGGTGAGGGGTCTCTGCAGGGCATCTTTTTACAAGGTACTAATTTGCTCTCAAAACCTAAGCACCTCCCAAAGGCCCCAACTCCTAATCTTATCATCTTCGGGAATTAGGATTTAATCATATGGATTTGGGGAGACACAAATATTGAGACCACAGAACCAGCCTCTTTTGCAGGAGTGACCAATGAGATTTAAATGAAAGGAGTTGGGTAGAGTCTTCTGGGAACCATTTTATAAAAGGCTGATTGAGCTGGGAAGTGCATTCTTCTTGCCTTCACATCTGTCTCTTTCTGGTTACCTGGAGGGTGATATAGTGGCTGGCGCCGCTGTACTTATTTTGTAACTTTAGGCATCTCTGAGAAAAAACAACGGCAAGGTAAAAGGTAGTAGTTTTTCTGGACCTTGATGACTACTTGAACTGCCTCCAGACTTCTTCGATATGAAAGAAAAGTTTACCTCTACCATTTTTAGAAAAAATCAAGCTGTTTCTGTTATGAGTAGCTAGACACAATCCTTACATTGAAGGTGGCATTCTGATATTGAATTTCTATCCATTAACACTTTTTTTGGCTTTCTAGAATATCAGTTAAGAGCACACAGGTTGCAAATAAAGTGGCTATAAAATAAACATTAAACTGACAAATGATTCCAAAAAGAGCATTTTAAGTAAATGTAAAATAATTATTAAATAGGTGATTTTGGTGACTAATGTTGCAAAAGGGCAAGTGGTGACCACATCTGATGCTTTACTCCCATCTAAAAGTGGAGGGAAATGTACACTTGGGCTTGGTCTTTGCAGTGAGTTTGAAATCACTGTGGCCAAGGTCTTATGGCACCTGAAAAATGGGATATTTAAAAGTTACATGGTTGGTTCGTAGGGTGTCTTCATTAAAACCAGGGAGTTTGGAAGAAATGTTTATTTCAGTTCAGATCAGTCGCTCAGTCAAGTTCTAATCTTTGCAACCCCCTGGACTGCAGCACACCAGGCTTCCCTGTCCATCACCAGCTCTCAGAGTTTGCTCAAACTCATATCCATTGAGCCAGTGATTCCATCCAACCGTCTCATCCCTTCTCCAAGTGCCTTCAGTCTTTCCAAGTATCAGGGTTTTTTTCCCAGTGAGTCAGTTCTTTGCATCAGTTGGTCAAAGTATTGGAGTTTCAGCTTCAGCATCAGTCCTTCCAGTGAATATTCAGGACTGATTTACTTTAGCATGGACTGGATGGATCTCTTTGCATTCCAAGGGACTCTTAAGAGTCTTCTACAACAACACAGTTCAAAAGCATCAGTTATTCAGCACTCAGCTTTCTTTATAGTCCAACTCTCACATCCATACATGACTATTGGAAAAACCATAGCCTTGACTAGACGGACCTTTGTTGGTAGAGTAATGTCGTGGCTTTTTAATATATTGTCTAGGTTGGTTTTCTTCCAAAGAGCTTTTCTTCCAAGGAGCAAGAGTCTTTTATTTTCATGGCCACAGCCACCATCTGCAGTTATTTTGGAACCGCCCCCCTCCCCAAATAAAATCACTCGCTGTTTTCATTATTTCCCATCTGTTTGCCATGACATGATGAGACCAGATGCCATGATCTTAGTGTTCTGAATGTTGAGTTTTAAGCCAGCTTTTTCACTCTCCTCTTTCACTTTCATCAAGGGGCTCTTTAGTTCCTCTTCACTTTCTGCCATAAGGGTGGTGTCATCTGCATATCTGAGGTTATTGATATTTCTCCCGGCAATCTTGATTCTAGCTTGTGCTTCATCCAGCCTGACATTTTGCATGATGTAGTATGCATATAAGTTAAATAAGCAGGGTGGCAGTATACAGCCTTGACGTACTCTTTTCCCAATTTGGAACCAGTCTGTTATTCTATGCCCAGTTCTAACTGTTGCTGCTTGACCTGCATACACATTTCTCAGGAGGCAGGTAAGGTGGCCTGGTATTCCCATCTCGAAGAATTTTCCACAGTCTGTTGTGATCCACACAGTCAAAGGCATTAGCCTAGTTAAAGCTTTGGGCTTCCCTCATAGCTCAGTTGGTAAAGAATCTGCCTGCAATGCAGGAGAACTGGGTTTGATTCCTGGGTTGGGAAGATTCCCTGGAGAAGGGAATGGTAACCCACTCCAGCATTCTTGCCTGGAGAATCCCATGGACAGAAGGGCCTGGCAGGCTACAGTCCATGGGGTCACAAGAGTTGGACATAGCCACTAAAGAGAGATGTTTTTCTGGAACTGTCTTGCTTTTTCAATGATCCAGTGGATGTTGGCAATTTGATTTCTTGTTCCTGTGGATTTTCTAAATCCAGCTTGAACACTGAGAAGTTCACAGTTCACGTACTATTGAAGCCTGACTCGGAGAATTTTGAGCATTGCTTTGCTAGTGTGTGAGATGAGTGCAGTAGTGCATTGAACATTCTTTGGCATTTCCCTTCTTTGGGATTGGAATGAAAACTGACCTTTTCCAGTCCTGTGGCCACTGGTCTTTTTCAAATTTGCTGGCATACTGAGTGCAGCATTTTCACAGCATCATCTTTTAATATTTTCAAACAGCTCAGCTNACATTCTTTGGCATTTCCCTTCTTTGGGATTGGAATGAAAACTGACCTTTTCCAGTCCTGTGGCCACTGGTCTTTTTCAAATTTGCTGGCATACTGAGTGCAGCATTTTCACAGCATCATCTTTTAATATTTTCAAACAGCTCAGCTGGAATTCCGTCACCTCCACTAGCTTTGTTTGTAGCGATGCTTCCTAAGGCCCACTTGCCTTTGCATTCCAGGATGTCTGGCTCTAGTTGAGTGATCACACCATCATGATTATTGGGGTCATGAAGGTCTTTTTGTACAGCTCTTCTGTGTTTTCTTGCCACCTCCTCTTAATAGCTTCTGCTTCTCTTAGGTCCATACCACTTCTGTCCTTTATTGTGCCCATCTTTGAATGAAATGTTTCCTTGGTATCTCTAATTTTCTTGAAGAGATTGCTAGTCTTTCCCATTTTATTGTCTACTTTGCATTGATCATTGAGGAATGTTTTCTTATCTCTCTTTGCTATCTTTGAAACTCTGCATTCAAATGTATATATCTTTCCTTTTCTCCTTTGCCTTTCACTTCTCTTGTAAGGCCTCCTCGAACAACCATTTTGCCTTTTAGCGTTTATTTTCCTTGGGGATGGTCTTGGTCCCTGCCTCCTGTACAACGTCAGGAACCTCTGTCCGTAGTTCTTCAGGCACTCTGTCCATCAGATCTAATCCCTTGAATCTATTTGTCACTTCCACGGTATAACTGTAAGGAATTTTATTTGGGTCATACCTGAATGGTCTAAGTGGTTTTCCCTACTTCCTTCAATTTAAGTCTGAATTTGGCAATAAGGAGTCATGACCTGCGCCACAGTCAGCTCCTGGTCTTGTTTTTGCTGACTGTATAGAGCTTCTCCGTCTTTGGCTGCAAAGAAGGCTGCACCATCTGGTGATGTCCATGTGTAGAGTTGGCTCTTGTCTTGTTGGGAGAGGGTGTTTGCTGTGACCAGTGCATTCTCTTGGCAAAACTCTGTTAGCCTTTGCCTGCTTCATTTTGTACTCCAAAGGCAAATTTGCCTGTTGCTCCAAAGTATCTCTTGACGTCCTACTTTTGCATTCCGGTCCCCTTTAATGAAAAATATATCTTTTTTGGATGTTAGTTCCAGAAGGTCTTGTAGGTCTTCATAGAACCATTCAACTTCAGCTTCTTCAGCATTACTGGTCGGGGAATAGACTGGAATTACTATGATATTGAATGGTTTGCCTTGGAAACGAACAGAGTTCTTTCTGTCATTTTTGAGACTGCACCCAAGTATTGCATTTTGGATTCTTTTGTTGACTATGAAGGCTACTCCATTTCTTCTAAGGGATTCTTGCCCACAGTAGTAGATATAATGGTCATCTGAGTTAAATTTGCCCATTCCTCTGCATTTTTAGTTCACTGATTCCTAAAATGTCAGTGTTCATTCTTTCTATCTCCTATTTGACCAATTCTAATATACCTTGATTCATTTGCATTTTGTACACAAATCCAGCCAAAGCCTTGCTTACCTTTGGGTAGTTTAGATGTTTTCTTACTCTGCTTCTTTAAGATCTGGCAGGTTGCCTGACTAGAATAGATTGCAAGCAATTTCCTGGTAAAACCCCAGAGGCTCAAGACAGAGCAGAGGGGAAGAGTCAGGTGGGGAAGGAGCCGGAGAGTGCTGTTGAGACAGCTCCTGCCTCTGGAGATTCCCAGGGGATGCTCATTATGACAAGGACCCCTTAACCCTGGTGCCTCTGTGCCTATCAAACCTGGGGTCATGGTACATTGTGTTAGTTATTTGTTGTTGCTGTTCATTTGCTAAGTTGTGTCTGACATTTTGTGAGCCACGGACTGCAGCATGCCAGGCTTCTTCATCCTTCACTGTCTCCCAGAGTTTGCTCAAACTCGTGTCCCTTCAGTTGGTGATGGCATCCAACCAGAGAACCCCATGAACAGTAGTAGTTACATGAATCCTTGACTATCATGCTAAGCAGTTTCCCCCCACTCTCCTTGATAGCCAAAAATGCTGAAGCAGCTACTATGAGTTGATGAAATTCTTCCAAGAGAAGAATTTTACTTTATGTTTTCTCCCAGTTCTCAGAAGAGCCAACACTCTCCTACTGGATTGCTAGTTATTTTAGCCAGGTAAAATGTGAAATCTATGGTCAATTCAAACACTGCAGGAATAAGCTTTTGCCAGATATATCCTTAGGAATACTTTCAGCTACAAGTAACAGATGACCTGATCAACATTGGATTAAGCAAATAGAAGCTATATTTTTCACATGATGGGAGGGTGGAGTCCAGTAGTTGGCTATACCAGTTTGGTAGCTCAGTGATGCTTGGGCTCTAGGTTGATATAGCTTGGTGGGCTACAGTCCACGGGTTGCAAAGAGTTGGACACAACTGAGTGACTTCACTTCACTTAAACATTGTGCCCTAGGCGTGTAACTCACCTAGCCCTAATCTTAACCCTGACTGAATGATTATAAAGTGAAATTTCAAGATGTGTGAAATAAACACTTTATAATGATAATATTTGTGAAATACTTTGTCTTAAATTGTGCCATATCACAAACGTTAAAATAAGGAATTAATTCACATTCCAAAGGTCAGTAGAAAGAATAAAAGTCTACGACTTATCAGATATGGGCTTTAGGGAAACCTGCATTTTGACAATAACTGAAACACTGAATCTTAAACATCTTGAGAAAATGTATTTTTGTGCAGAGAAAATTTGATAAGATGCCAGACTTAAATGACATTTTATTTCCACATATCATTACAGGTGAGATTAAATACCGTAATAAATTAAATCTTATGTGGAGGTTGGCAATCCAAACAAAACCAGATGTTTCATATATTCATACACTGTAGAAATAATTTAAAAAATAATTTGTGTGGGAAAAACCATCTCACACATCATTTTACTAAAACAAGCAAATTAACAAATAAATAACACTAAGGCTCCAAAATGAGTTAGTCGCTCAGTTGTGTCCGACTTTGCAACCCCATGGACTGTAGCCTGCCTGGCTCCTCTGTCCACAGGGATTTTCCAGGCAAGAATACTGGAGTGGGTTGTCATGCCCTTCTCCAGGCGATCTTCCCGACCTAGGGTTCAGACCCAGGTTTTCTGCATTGGAGGTGGATTCTTTATTGTCTGAGCCACCAGGGAAGCCACTTCAAATCGAAGAGACTAAGAAAAATTGTTCATCTCAACCAGAAGGAAATTACACGGAACCTTTAATATTGATACTCTAGCACTGAAAACCCGAGGGAGGACCCCACAGTGAGACAGAGGGGTCTTTTTTAGGACCCATGAGTGTCCTGCTTTGCTCTGCACTGCCGTTCGCTGTGCTCCTCCACCGGGAAATCCTTCCAGTTCTCCAAGGAATCTTTTCCTTGAAGCCTCGCCTCTCGCTCATCTCATGTCATGGTCTTTCTCTGGGTTCCCACAGCAATTTCTCAGTAACTTGCCCCACCTGTTGCACATGGTGGCTGTGACAGAAGTGGGCATCAGCCTGGACTCTGCCTCTGTCTCGTGGAGCATTCTCAGGTGAGGGGCTTCCATTCACTAGAATCCTTCATGGGAGGCAGCATGCTGATGTGTGCAAAGCTTTGAGCAAGGACTTGTCTCTGGCCTGGTTATAATGGTCAATATACCTGTCCTTGCTTCGTGGTTGCATCCTCCACTGTGCTATGTTATAACCGTGCCTCCAGCCTTTCCCCTCAAGGTCTTGCTCCTGCCACTAAAGAGTGACCTGGTCACTAACAGCTGAGCTTCTCAAACTTAGGTATGTGTTAGTGAAGATCACCTGAAAATAGGAAAATGCAGATTCCCAGCACTCACACCTAGAGATGCTGTGTTTGGGGTGGAGGGTGGGCATGTCTATTTTTCAGTGGTGGTCTCAGCACCCCTGCTGGCCCCAGGTCTTTCTCTACAGCGGGGCTTCTCCACCTGAGCATGACTGAAATTTTGGACTGGAGAATTCTTCATTGTCAAGGACTCTCATATGCTGAGCGACATCTCTGGCCTCTACTCACTAGAGGCCAGTAACATCCCTCACCCCTGTTGTGACAACCAGTAATGTCTCCAGACATTGTCAGATGTCCCCTGGGAGGCAAGATCATGTTTCTTTGGAACCACAGCTCTATAACATCATTTGCAGAATTAGCATAGTCCCTCTCATAGCTAGAGATGTTAAAGGTTTTTTTTAGTTGAATAAAGCTCAGATGGATTAGACAAGGGAACTCTCACAATGTCAACAACACAGACACACACCTGTCATTATATCTTTTCTGGGGACTTCCCAGCATTTACTGCAGAAACCACGACTCTTTTCAAATTTTAAGTCTTTTAGTCTCAGAACGGGGACATGCTAGCCACCTGCTAGGCTACTCTGCACACTGGCATCTAATATTTATTCTAGAGAAGTAGTTTCTATGGGGAAACGTCCTCAGGAACCACTGTTATTTTTGCCATCTACCACGTAGTAATGACCAGTAAATTGAATGGATTGGAGTCAGCAGAGATGGCTCAATTTTCCCCAATTATTGGTTATGTTTTTCCTTATTTCTTC
>SJYX01011627.1:279341-308979 GCA_006410675.1 Oreotragus oreotragus
TTTTTTTTTTTTTTGCCACCTCTTCTTAATATCTTCTGCTTCTGTTAGATCCATACTGTTTCTGTCCTTTATCGAGCCCATCTTTGCATGAAATGTTCCCTTGGTGTCTCTAATTTTCTTGAAGCGATCTCTAGTCTTTCCCATTCTGTTGTTTTCCTCTATTTCCTTAGGATGAGATGGCTGGATGGCATCACGGACTCAATGGACGTGAGTCTGAGTGAACTCCGGGAGATGGTGATGGACAGGGAGGCCTGGCGTGCTGCGATTCATGGGGTCGCAAAGAGTCGGACATGACTGAGTGACTGAACTGAACTGAGACTGGAATTATGTTTCTTTGAGGGCCACAGAAGTAAAGTGACAGTCTCATCACATCAAATCAAGGATGCATGTGTACTCTCAACATGAGGGTGAAGGTGGTTCAGTCTCTCAGTTGTGTCTGACTCTTTGTGACCCCATGGACTGTAGCCCTCCAGGCTCCTCTGTCCATGAGATTGCCCAGGCACGAGTACTGGAGTGGGTTGCCATTTCCTCCTCCAAACATCAGAATGGCTTATCACCATTGGTCTTGATCTTGGTCTCCTGGCTGAGACAGTGCCTGGTTTCTCCTCTGTAAACTTGCTTTCCCCCCTGCCTCTCCACATTGGACTCTTCAAAGGGAAGTATCTGTGTAGAGCCCCACTCAGGGCCTGGGGAGCATGGTTTCCTCCTTCAGGACAGAGTATGAGCATAATTTATTTGACATTCGGCAAGAGAAAATTATCTTTTCTCCCACATTTATCTACTTATTCAAGCATTTATTTAAACCATTATTAACTCATGGATATGTATTTTATACTTTGGGTTATAACCCAACACTTTTTTATTGTTCAAATTGTTTCAGTGTTGGCCTTTGGAGCTCTTTTGGTTGGCTTCCATGTCTGTTTGATGTATTTCCATCAATGCAGAGTTTCTTTGAGCACTTCTTTACTTTTTGATATAAGATACTCCAAGCTTATCTTGCATATTTTTCTGCCCCAGTTCTAGAATCAGACATTTCTCCAAGAAGCTCATTTCCTTTTATTGGAGAATTGTATTATAAACCAAGATCTAGACTCTAGATGTTTTTGTTCTTACTGAGGTGTTACTTCTAGATTCTCTTAACTGACAGAACAAGGAGATACAGGTGTATAGGCTAACCCCTCTCTGTATATATATCTGTAAATATTTTATATGTATTCATTTATATTTATATTAAGCTAAAGGTGAGTTCCTACTGATGTCTCCAACTCAATCCTTATTGATCAGATCATTCTAGCCTCTTGGCCTAGCTTATCTATAAATCCCCACTCCAACAGTGAGAAGCTTAACTCCCATTTTCCCTTTAATTGTTCAGATCCAGGGTACCCATATAGCAACATGGAAATTGTCAGCTTGTATCTCCACAAGAAATATCTTATCAACTGGAGTACAGAGGCTATGTGTAGCTCATTTTGTCTTCAGTCTTATGAACTCTACTCATTTCCAGAGTTACTTAAGTCAGCACTTTCATCTTTCCAGCCCCCTTCAGTGAGATGGTCTCAAACTTTTATAAAACAGTTGAATTCTCTCAGCACAATCTGTATTCCTTCCTGGAATTCCCTGATGTGCTAAACAATTTTTTAAAAATGGACGCATTAAAGCTCACTCTTTGTGCTGTGAGGTTCTATGGGCTTTAGCAAATGCATGTCATGTATCTTCCACTCTAATGTTATACAGAGAAATATCACTGCCCAGAATCTCTGGGCTTCCCCAATCTTTCTCCCTTTCCCTGCATTTTTTTAAAACCACCTTTATGGTTCTGGCATTTTCAGAATGTCATATAATTAGAGCACACAGTATTATTTTTAAACGTTTGTTTTCTTTTCTGAGGGACTGGGAAGAAGCTCACCAGAGAAGAACCTAAGACTTTTGTCTTTACTTCAAAACACCTTGAGAGTGGCTTTCTCTTTGAATTTTTATTCTTATATCTTGTTCTTTGTGTTTTTTTTCTTCCTTTTTGTATGTGTATATTATCTTCAGAGTGTTTCGAATTATGGATGACAATAACAACCGAACCCTTGATTTCAAAGAATTTGTGAAAGGGTTAAATGATTATGCTGTGGTCATGGAAAAGGAGGAGGCAGAAGAGCTTTTCCGGAGGTTTGATAAAGATGGAAACGGAACAATAGACTTCAATGAATTTCTTCTCACATTAAGAGTGAGTGGTCCCATGAATCAATGTATCCACTGGGTTTGGCTTTCACGTGGTTTGGACTGGCTATTGTGAGACTTGGTTTTCGGAAGCTGATAGCACACCACGGAGGAGATGGGCAGGAGACAATACAGGCTTAGGGATTTTCTGGAGCAGTCACAATGCACGTCATTTAAAGGCACACAAACAATTGCAATTGCACATCATTGAGAGGAATCAGATATTTCATTGCAGATGATATATGGAAAGCTCATCGACTTGTGTATGTGGCTTTTCCCCTATGTTTCTAGCCTCCAATGTCCAGAGCCAGAAAAGAGGTGATTATGCAAGCTTTTAGAAAGCTAGACAAGACTGGAGATGGTGTGATAACAATTGAAGACCTTCGAGAGGTGTACAATGCGAAACACCATCCAAAGTACCAGAATGGTGAATGGACGGAGGAGCAAGTGTTCCGGAAATTTCTGGATAACTTTGACTCACCCTATGACAAAGATGGAGTGGTGAGTGAAAGAGCTTAATCTAGTGAAATTTCTTTCTGTAATTATAAATGGGAAATGGGCCCCAAGCCTTAAAAATACTTATACCATGTATATATATATGTTTATTTTATATATAGAAGTAAAATGTTTTCTTGGTGACTATCTAGAAAGCTTAAAACAAAAGTAGTAAAAATGTGTGTGTGTGTGCACATATATTTGTAGGGGAGCCACATACAGCTAAATATCCATCATCTGAAGACTATGGCATTTTGGTTAAATGTTCTGTTTCTTGATTGCCATATTTACCATACAGAGCCTAATTTCAACGAACTTGATGATAATACATATTGAACTTCGAAATGAGACCTTAATTCAATTTTGGGGAACATGGTTCACGGGGCATCTCGGGATGCTGCCTGCCTTTTCACACATACCCCTGAGCATTGTCATCACACTTCGCTACATGAAAATGTCATTTCAGGGAAGCTTTCATTAAGGGAATGCCAGATAACAGAATTCACTCTGATTTAATCTTTGGTGGGCTTTGAGATGAACTTATATTTCTAAACTCCAGTGAACTTAAGGACAAAAGCAACCACTCATTTCCAATAACTCGTGTCTTCAAGTGACAAAACATGTTGCTTGGTGGGATAAGGAATACTGTTTCCATAACTATATTAAAACGGAGGTGGAATTGTTAGGTAGCTGGAATAGGAAAAAGTGGTCCAGAACGGCGGAGGCTAAAAGACAAGAAAGGGAAAAGCCCTCGAAAATAGAACAAAGGAAGGTCTGAGGACCGGAGCGAGGACCTCAGGCAGAACAAACAGTGCTCCTGGCTAGCCCAATTTACCTAGGGCAGGCCCAAGGGCAGGGAAAAATCACGTAAAAAGAGGCGCCAAAGGGCCGGGGGTCTCTCTCTCCTGCACGCCCGCATGCGCGCGTGCACGCTCTCTCTCTCTTCTCTTCGCATTTTTTGGGTTGGCATGCCCTCTCACCTTGAGGATATATTTTTCTTTATTGTCTAAATAAAACTGAGCTGTAACACGGAGCTGTAACACTGTCCAAGAGCTGTGATGCACCGAGGGCTTTACCGTCCGTTGCTTCAAATTTTTGTTGTGATGAGACAGACCCGAGGAAATTCCCGACAGAATGAAAGAAAACTGACTGTGAATCCATGGACTGTAACCCACTAGGCTCCTTTGTCCTTGGGATTCTCCAGGCAAGAATATTGGAGTTGGTGCCATTCACTTCTCCAGGGGATCTTCCCAGCCCAAGGGTGGAATCTGGATTTTCTGCATTGCAGGCATAGTCTTTGACATCTGCTGGAGTAGGGAATGGCAACCCACTCCAGTATTCTTGCCTGGAGAATCCTATGGAAACAGGAGCCTTGCAGGCCACAGTCCATGGGGTCACAAACAGTTGGACACGATTAAGTGACCAATCTTTCCTTCTTTCTTCACCATCTGAGCCAACAGAGAAGTCCAAGATAGAATGTCACCAGTCTTTATCCACATTCAGAAATGGGGCTTCTGACCCAGGATCAGTTCTGCTCTGAGATGCCCTGAAGGGTTAAGGTGATGGGGAAGGGAGTTCCCTGTGTGGCTGGGGCAGCAGGACCCCTGGGACAGTGACTCCTGATCTCTTTGCCACACATGAAGGCTTAGTGCGGCAGTGGGCTGGAAGTGGAGATGCTGGAGCTAGGGAGAGGAAACAAGGCTTCCTGTCCTACAGGGAATTTCCTCCCCAATTTTTTTTTTTTTTTTTCCTGTGAAACTTCATGGTGAGCCCTATGACTAAGGGGAGGGAGATCTTTATGTCATTTCTGCTGACATTTTCCTGCCAGGGGCAGAGAAATGTCCTCCATTTTAGCCTGAAGTGATTGCAGAAGTATATTTTTAAAAGGAGCCTAGATTCTGTTGGGCAGTCAAATGCATGGGGACAGAAGCAGCAGAACCATGTTTTGTTCCCCTGAGGCTGGCCTTTGATCTCTGAGATGGCAGTGGAAAAATAGTCAACTGTCATTTCCCCAAATTAACCCATCTTGATGCGGGGTCCCAGCCTGTATCTACCCCCCCTTCTGCAGGTGGTTCCTCCCCTTTGCCAGGGGAAACCTCAGCTGCCCTTTTCTCTAACCCAAGTCAGAATAGCCAGTTGTTGTGATTCAGCTGATTTCAAGTTCCCACCCCGTTTCTTCTGACATTTATCTTCACAAGCCACAGTAGGTTCTCAAATACTCAAAGTAAGGGTTATGGGGGTTTTTAGCGGTTATAGCATTTGATGTCACCTGAATTTCACAGACTCTGCATAAAGCCCCAGCTCTCTGAGCACTCATCGTCCAGGGAATGAATTATTCACGCAGGTTACTAGAGGCCCTGAAGAACTGCAGAGTCTGATTGTTTTTAAAGAGGGGGTATGTAACACAAGGATTTATAGTTTTAACAAGTGTCCCAAATGACTCTTATTCACATTAGTATTCAAGATCTTTGCCTCTCAAAGATTCAGAAATGCCTGATTTAATGAATAAATCTATTATGCACACCCTGGAGGAGGAAATGTGGACCCACTCACTCCAGTATTCTTGCTTGGAGAATCCCATGGAAAGAGGCACCTGGTGGGCTGCAGTCATAGGGTCACAAAGAATTGGACATGACTAAAGTGACTTAGCATGCACACATGCACGTATTATGCACAGAAACTTCACTTAGCATAATTATAATCTGAATAGTATTTATTGAGTACTTATTAGCATCCAGACGTGCCAAGGACTTTCCAGGGATATTCCATTTAATAGGACTAATGAAAATATTTCTTAAACCTGATGCATGATTCAGACTTTTCTATATTGAGTCACATTTTAAATGAATAAAGAGCTGTTGCTATAAAGGAACTCCAGATGGAGCTGAAAGCTGAACTGGGGAATGCAAAGCAGGCCAGAAATAAAGAAACTCAAGAAAGGAGCACATTAATGGTACTCTATAATTTTTAACAAAAGCTCTTGTACATGTATTCTTTATTTCTACTTCCAGGCATTGATAGGCACAGCTCAGTTACTAGCTCCATTCAACGTCTTTCTTCCTACTGCTTTTTTACTCTTTTATGGGGTGGGGAGGGAGCAGAGAGGCAGGAGGAAGAGAGAGAAGGGGAGAAGAGAAGGAGACAAGGATGGATCTTATGACTTTTTTCTCTGTTCCCTTATAATTTCAGCACAAAATGCAAGTGGGTCAGTCAACTCATGATTCTTGTGTCAGGCGAGTGTATGCTCCTCGGTTCTGTCTCCTCACAACAAAGATTTGGAGCGACAGACATTAAAGCCCTCCATGCGTCACAGCTCTCGGGTCTTGGACAAATCGTGTTATAGCTCTTAGGCAAATCAGTGTTACAGCTCTATTTTATTTAGAAGATAGCAGGAGAATCCATCCTCGAGGCGTGAGGGCATGAAGAGAAGAGAGTGGAGGAGCATGGTGGGGGGCGGGGGGAGAGAGAGAGAGAGCCGCGAGAGAGCCAGCCCTTCGGCTCCTCTTTTGAAATGTTTTCTCCCCTCTCCCGGGCCTGCCGCCTGCCTGCCGTATGTAAAGTGGGCTAGCTGGGAGTGCTGTTTGTTCTACCCGAGGTCCTCATTCAGGTCCTCGGAACTTCCTGTGACCTTTCTTTGTTCTGTTTTTGCGGGCTTTTCCCTTCCTTGTCTTTTAGCCACCGCCATTCTGGACTCCTGTTTCCTGTTCTAACTACCTACCACTTGGAAGAGATGAGAATGTTCCCCAAGACTTGGTGAGAGAAGAGTAGGGGCTAGAAAGGGGTTTTGAATTATTTATGGGTTTCACTTTTTGTGATGATTTCAATCCCTCATGACACTGAAATTTGAGGGCTAACTGGAAAAGTGAAAACTTTCCCAGACAACCATCATTACTGTGTCTTGTGTCCTCCCATATAAACTGGTCTGTACTTGGGGCTAAATTCACTGGTCATAGAGATCAAACCAAAAAACAATTATTTCCCTGAGTCAACTAACTGTGTCTGCTAATACAGTTGAATTAGAGTGCACTTGTCACATGCACCTTTTAAAAAATACATTGGTAACTGCATTTCTTCTCTCTTTAAGGAAAGTAAAGTAAAATCTTAGCATAAGTAAACATATTAGTTGAAACAGGCATGGAAAGAGAGAGAACCCAAGCGGGGATGGAGTGGGGGGATCTTTTAGAACTTACTCTGTGCCTGAAATGAATCATATGTATCTTAAAAAGGCATGCAGCCAGGGAGTGTTTAACAAGAAATCTCTTTCCTTATCTGTAGGACGGAGCTCCATTTTTAAAGGTTAAAAAACATGTCTTGTCTTGACACAAGAACATGAGGGGACATGTCACAGAAAGACAGTATTCACTGCGGTTAAAGAACACATGTTTCTTATTCTGAGTTTCAGTCTCGCTTACTGGGACAGATGGGCTTCTGCTCTTACAGGGAGACGAGACCTGCATCTCACTTTCCATTTAGGTTGGTTTGGAAATTTTCGAGACTTTCTTCCTTTATTCTCCTTGGCCACTCCCTCATGGCCATTCTCAACCTCATCTTTTCTCTTTTTCTAGCTCTAGTCCTCAGTGGTGTCACTAAGAAGTCTACTTGACTGAAATTTCCCTCCCATTTACAGGTCCTGGACAGGTGCCTCAACTGAAATGGTGAGAAGCAAAGCTTTTTTTTTATCCTTGTCTTTTAGCCACCGCCATTCTGGACTCCTGTTTCCTGTTCTAACTACCTACCACTTGGAAGAGATGAGAATGTTCCCCAAGACTTGGTGAGAGAAGAGTAGGGGCTAGAAAGGGGTTTTGAATTATTTATGGGTTTCACTTTTTGTGATGATTTCAATCCCTCATGACACTGAAATTTGAGGGCTAACTGGAAAAGTGAAAACTTTCCCAGACAACCATCATTACTGTGTCTTGTGTCCTCCCATATAAACTGGTCTGTACTTGGGGCTAAATTCACTGGTCATAGAGATCAAACCAAAAAACAATTATTTCCCTGAGTCAACTAACTGTGTCTGCTAATACAGTTGAATTAGAGTGCACTTGTCACATGCACCTTTTAAAAAATACATTGGTAACTGCATTTCTTCTCTCTTTAAGGAAAGTAAAGTAAAATCTTAGCATAAGTAAACATATTAGTTGAAACAGGCATGGAAAGAGAGAGAACTCAAGCGGGGATGGAGTGGGGGGATCTTTTAGAACTTACTCTGTGCCTGAAATGAATCATATGTATCTTAAAAAGGCATGCAGCCAGGGAGTGTTTAACAAGAAATCTCTTTCCTTATCTGTAGGACGGAGCTCCATTTTTAAAGGTTAAAAAACATGTCTTGTCTTGACACAAGAACATGAGGGGACATGTCACAGAAAGACAGTATTCACTGCGGTTAAAGAACACATGTTTCTTATTCTGAGTTTCAGTCTCGCTTACTGGGACAGATGGGCTTCTGCTCTTACAGGGAGACGAGACCTGCATCTCACTTTCCATTTAGGTTGGTTTGGAAATTTTCGAGACTTTCTTCCTTTATTCTCCTTGGCCACTCCCTCATGGCCATTCTCAACCTCATCTTTTCTCTTTTTCTAGCTCTAGTCCTCAGTGGTGTCACTAAGAAGTCTACTTGACTGAAATTTCCCTCCCATTTACAGGTCCTGGACAGGTGCCTCAACTGAAATGGTGAGAAGCAAAGCTTTTTTTTTTCTCCCCTGACTTTTACACTGCAGGTGACCCCTGAGGAGTTCATGAACTACTATGCCGGGGTGAGCGCGTCCATTGACACTGATGTGTATTTCATCGTCATGATGCGAACCGCCTGGAAGCTTTGAATGTATGACCTGGGAACAGGGAACCATAAAGGCTGCCATGTGGCTCCAAATGATTAAACATCAGCTCAAAACCAGGATCAGCGCTGAGTTCATATTCATTCCAGGGTTTCTTATGTGTTTACATACACTGCATTTTCTAGGGCAGAAGAAATAAAGACATTAAGTATTTAACTGTCACTTCTCTGAGGCTGTTTCCTTAGTTCTAAAATATATATCAGTTAAAATAAGGTCCATAAGTCTCCTAGAGACAGGCTAAAAAAATTAGATTTCTTCCTATTAATAAAATTTCAAATATTATAATCCCACCCAGACACCCAGAGTGTTTCTCCACCTCCCATTAGATGGTCCATTTCTGGGCTGAAGAATTTATCTATTTTTAAGACTGATGGTAAATCTTCATGAGTCTCCGTCCCAATCTGGGGATTAGAAGGAAACCCCATGTTAGCCTCTATTTTCATAGAGTTTCAAGTTTCAAAACTTGAGTTTCTCTGCTTGCGGTTTCAGTAAGCCTCAGTTTGGCCAATAGATTTAAAATGACATTTTGGGGTCATTTTAAAGGCTGATGTGAGACTAGACACCCTTTCCTTGAGCAGTAGAGTCAGGAATGTTCCTGCAGTTGAATTCTGAGCCTGGACTGTGCTCTCAGGATTTATGTGGGACATCTCACCATGTGAGCGGGCACATCACATCAGGGGTCTGGTGGAATGTTCCTCTCTCCCTTCCCTGCTGTGGGCCCAGCATGCTGAAGTTCTCACCAGCACAAAAAGACAGAGTGAGGCATAGACGAGGACCATAGGCACACCCCAAGGCAGAGTTTCCATTCTGACACTTTGTGGCTCAGAGTCTCCTCCTCTCAGGTCTAAGCTCTGGCTTCATGTTGTTGATGTGTGAGCATCTCCCCAAGAGAGGCTTCTAAGCAAAGGCAGCGCCTGCTGCTGGAGAGTAGATATTGAAATTACAGCTCTCTCTGCCTGTTTTCTCTTCCTGGGCCAGAGATCAAAACACAGAGACTAGTCCTCTGGCTATGGTACTGGAGGTGATGACTTTGTTACTCAAAGACAGTCCCAGTCCTTTTTGTCATTCTGACCCTGGCTGCACTCTTCCGCTGGTTTGGGGACATAGACTGGGGTATTGGTCCCCTTTAAGATCTTATGTATTCAAGTGGCTCTGGATTTAGGGTCAGAACACACTTGCCATTTTTCTTATCAGTTCACTTGTTTACTTGGTGAATTTGGAATTTGAGTTCAGGATATACATAGATTTAAAAATTGTGAAGACAAAAGTTTCTGGGTGAGAATTATAGCAATTGTTAAAGAGGACATGTTTCTTTGTTTGTTGTTGAGTTACCCTGATGACAGGCTGGAAAAAGGACCTTTTCCTTGAGGGCAAGAGTGACTCTGTATCATGGGAAGCTAGCTTTTTTTTGCAAATTAATTGCACAAATCTGATTTTCTATTGCACTTATTATTGATGCTTATGTAGACAGTGGTTGTACAAAAGGCACCAAATATTATAAAGAAATATGTAGGTACAGTGTAGAAAACCAGAGGAAGTTATAAAGAAATGGACAGAAAAATATTCATGTTTTCTGCAGCCTGTGCCTTGCATATCGTGACTAAGGAAGGGGTCCCCGGTTACCTGGGCACACTGGTTTCGAGCCTGCTGCTCTAGATAATTTGTGTCTTTGATTCTGGGAATGACTCATGCCTCTGCTTAATTGGGGCCATAGAATAAGCATGTGATTCTAGAAGGACTAGGTTGCAGCTATCAGCTTTGTCTTCCCCAGTAGTACTTTGCTTCCTGTCTAATTGGGGTGCAGGACACTGCTATCAGATTGCTGATAATCCATGCCTCACAGTGCAGCTGGTCACAGTCAGTTACCTCCCTTCTAGTAGGTTCAGTTCTGGCCAGCAGTGAGGATTCTACCCACATTCCCCTCCACCCCGTCACCCTCCAGAAACCAGATCTAATAACCTGTTGGTCAGGGTCACTCCATCCCTGCTCTCAGCCTTAACCTGTGACTTGGCCAGAAATCACTTATTATTTAAATCTATTCCTTCTGGTAGCAGTGGGAAGGACAGAGAAGAGTCACTAAAAATCATTTGCTAATATTTTTCAGTATATATTTTCTTTTTAGTTAACTTAACTTATACAGTTAAAATGTTACTCCCTTTGCAATTAAAAGCAAATATAAACTGACCACTTGGATCAGAAGATAAAAGACAAAAAGGGTCTCCAAAGGAACTCTTCAGAGCACTTCATCTGGACCTGGACAGGTTGGGCTTAGACCCTAGATGTGATATTAGACAAGCAAGCCTAAGAGAAGAGGATGAAACTGGCAGGTTTCATGAAGCAGGAACAATGTATGAAAACATTGTGAGAATCAGGATCGCTGAGAACAAGCCGCCAGTATCTGCACTGATTCTGGGCCTCTAATCCCTTCCAAGGCAAACAAACCCAGGCCAGGCCAGAGGGGACCCTGACTGAGCCGCTGTCAAGAGCTGCAGGGCATCCTGACTGAATTCCAGTTAGAGGGCAAGTGAGAAACCCAAGATACATGAGTAGAATTATGGACTGAGGCAGATCTCCTCCAGCCAGTCAATGGGGCTGATTTTCAAAGTCCTGTCAACCTTGACAGGATTTCTTCCCAGGCCCAGATGGTGCTCTGGGGGACAATGTATAATTCTTTGTGGTTTGGTGGCCAAGCACAGAGTCACATTTCATATTGTAATAGCAGCTTTTAAGGTAGAGCTGGACCCCCTCCAAGTAGGCTGCATGCATCATGGTTTTTGGGTGAAGAGATATCCCATCAAAAAACATTTTTTGCGCCACTGCCATGTGTCATGTTCTTTTCTAGGCTGTGGGGATAAGCAATTTTTTTGTTGTTGTTCAGTCACAAAGTCGTGTCTGACTCTTTGTGTTCCCATGGACTGCAGCACGCCAGGCTTCCTTGTCCTTCACTGTCTCCCAGAGTTTGCTCAGATTCATGTCCATTGGGTCAGTGATACCATCCAACCATCTCATCCTCTGCTACCCTCTTCTCCTTTTGCTTTCAGTCTTTCTCAGCATCAGGTCTTTTCCAATGTCTGTGCTGTTTGCATTAGGTGGCCAAAGTATCGGAGCTTTTTTAAGGGGTGGTATAAGATCAGTCCTAGGTGTTCATTGGAAGGACTGATGTTGAAGCTGAAACTCTAATATTTTGGCCACCTTATACGAAGAGCTAACTTATTTGAAAAGACACTGATGCTGGGAAAGATTGAGGGCAGGAGGAGAAGGGGATGACAGGATGGGATGGTTGGATGACATCACTGACTCAATGGACATGGATTTGGGTAGACTCTGGCAGTTGGTGATGGACAGGGAGGCCTGGCATGCTGCGGTTCATGGGGTTGCAAAGAGTTGGACATGACTGAGTGACTGAACTGGAACTGGAAGCAATGTGTTAGAATAAATGCAAATAAAACTACTAGCTCTCAGACCAGTCTAACTGCACACAGTCTTCAAGAAATCAGAGAGGGAGGGAAAGTGGGCACTGAAATTCTCCTCTCTGTCTTGTCTAGCTTCTGAAGCAGGGCAGCTGGCACCCTTCACACCGTGGTATATGGGAGATTCCACTGTAAATCTGATGGATGTAGATAATCAAGGAAAATACCCCTCTATACTTGGAGGCAGGTCACTGGCCTTTCACTTCTCTTAGTGAGTGTGGATTGCCTCATTGAACCAGGAGAGTACCAGCAGGTGATGGATGTTTCCACCCACATCAGGCTTCTTACAGATGCAATTTTTTCAGCTGATGTTTAATCAAGTGGAGATTAAATTAACCAAATGTGTTCTTGGATGGTGTGTGGGTGTCTTTCTACTCCTTCTTCATGTAATTCTACTAACATGCTCTAAAGACTATCTCTTGTTGGATTTATCGGTATCTCTTTGGGGCATAGAATAAACAACTTCACAGCTTCCAGCTTTTCAGATTAGTCAGCAAACTTGCTTTCATGGAAATTATAGCCTG
Organism: Oreotragus oreotragus; assembly: GCA_006410675.1. Classification (NCBI taxonomy): domain Eukaryota; kingdom Metazoa; phylum Chordata; class Mammalia; order Artiodactyla; family Bovidae; genus Oreotragus; species Oreotragus oreotragus. The sequence goes on from SJYX01011627.1 coordinate 291,876, forward strand.
TTCTCTTAAATGAAGAGCTTGGTTCAAAGACATAGCCAAGTTTTAAATTTTAGAAATGCTTATGACTGAAGGGAAAACAAACATGCTGAGGGTTTGATAGACTGTCATATAATGTTATTTTCATGTAATTGATCTTCTTCAAGTTGCTTATATGAAAATGACATAAACTTTGATAGAGATAGCTAGTTATTTGTTATAATAAAAACACAATAGATGAGTCTCCTAAAATTGTTTGTTCCAAAGCAGATGATGGGTGAAATCTGTTGACAGACACATAAAAACATGATTGCCAGGGGTTTTGAGAACAGAGCTGTGTGAGAAGGGACCTTTTTGTCATCTCAGTTGGTGCAGTGAGGGGTTGTGGTGAAACAGCTCTTCCTCTCTGAGAATAGCACCATCTTCTTGTTTCATTCTGACACTTGCTTCGCCAGAGCCAGTATTTTCCCTCATAAAACACAGTGGAAGATGCTCCTCAGGAGAGAACCCCTCCCTGAAAAATATGAACAATCAACCAGCAGCTGAGGTTGGACCTCACCTCCACCAGAAAAGTATACGGAACCAGGGACAGGACATCTCCAAACATATTGACCTGTCTTCTTTTGTTCTGGATTCTTCTCCCTCTTCTTTACGAATGGAATTCATTCGTTATTGCTGTAGAGTATCATAATGGTCGTAGTAGCCATTGAACTCTGTAGATTAATTTTCTGTTTCACCCAAGGTCCCATGAGCACCATGGGTCTCTGGCTCTGTCTTGGCTCCTGACAGTGGACCGGAGGTAAGCGGCTCAGATGCATAAAGGGTTGCACCCAGCTTTATGTTATGTCATCATTCATCTCCAGTTTCTCTCTGCTCATAATAAATTTACAAGCACCGAAGAATTGATACTTTTGAACTGTGGTGTTGGAGAAGACTCTTGAGAGTCCCTTGGACTGCAAGGAGATCCAACCATTCCTTTCTGAAGGAGATCAGCCCTGGGATTTCTCTGGAAGGAATGATGCTAAAGCTGAAACTCCAGTACTTTGGCCACCTCATGCGAAGAGTTGGCTCATTGGAAAAGACTCTGATGCTGGGAGGGATTGGGGGCAGGAAGAGAAGGGGACGACCGAGGATGAGATGGTTGGATGGCATCACCGACTCAATGGACATGAGTTTGAGTAAACTCTGGGAGTTGTTGATGGACAGGGAGGCCTGGCGTGCTGCAGTCACTTCATGGATTTGCAAAGAGTCAGACACAACTGAGTGACTGACCTGAATTGTGACTCAGAGCTCAAGCACCTGAAATTTGAATCAAAATCTGAGCCTGTAGTTTATAATCCTATTATCAAAGACTTGGGTACCTATTTCTTGATTATTATTGTTTTATTTAAAAAATTTTTGTCTATACAGGGCAGCATGTGGGATCTTAGTTCCCTGACCAGTGATGGAACCCCTGCTCCCCACAGTGGAAGTGCAGAGTCTTAACCCCTGGGCCACCAGGGAAGTCCTGGGTACCTATTTCTTTGCTTGTCTTAACACTTGCACTCAGGGACTGGTATTGATTCTGGGAACATCTTGATCTTAAACTTGGGAGTTCTGAGTTGCTGATGTCCTAGAAACACTCAGGCCCCATGCAGAGCCGAAGGCCATCAGTCCTCTGAGGGAGCCTTAGAGCAGGACAACGACCTGCAGTTGAGACAAAATGACAGATGCCAAGTGGCCTGTTCTGCTGGAGTGCTTCCACTTTGATGGGATAAAGTGCTTATGAATGCAGGGTATTATCAAATGTCAGGCATTACGCCAGGTAAACCCAGATTGGTCCTTTAGTTTCCCAGGATACTGGGAAATAAAATACCATTCTACAAATTTCATACTTAGTCATGCCTAAAATCTCATTTAGTAATATCATTCACTATCCATTTGCTTCAGGTTATCTCTGAAACTACAAAGTGAATATAGTAAATCACCGTTAATTCAGGCTCCAATAATTGAGCTCATTTAGATAGGGTTTGAATGACAATTTACTTTTGTTTCATCTATACTAAAACAAGTGGGACAAGACAGTAATCTAAAGAAGATGGTGAAAGCTGGGCCCGCCTATATTCATATATGCTTTGCAGGTGCTTGGAGATATCTATTAATATTTGCATGCAAATGTAATTATTTATGCTAGTCATAAAAAGTTCCTACATATAAAACAATCCCAGAAAAAAAAAAAAAACAATCCCAGGCCAACAGTTAGTTGACAATGCTTTCATTGCATAACTGGAAAACAAATTATTTTGTTTTTAGATATTTCGAGATAGTGAGGTGTTCCTATATGTAAATCCTTTCCAGACATGATCTTTTAAATAGGAATTGAATAGAATTATGCTCCCAAATAGTGTTTTATAAAGCAGATTTCCCAAGATATTTATGATATAAAATTTTAAATATTTTGTTTCAAAAACTGTGCATGCTTCTAAGGGTAGGCTAGGTAGGCACTAAAAGCAAGAACTTCTCTTTCATAGCAATAGTTAGGATATCATTTCTAGGACAGAGATTGAGACTTTTTGAGCTGCAAAGTTAGACAAAACCTTGTCATTTTGTTACATTATCTGACTGTGCCTTACTGTTAACTTGATTCTGATCTAGTAGGATTTCTGCAGTTTTAAGGCTTGAAACATTAACTATTGTTGTTGCTTAGTTGCTAAGTTGTATCTGACTCTTTTGTGACCCCATGAACTGTAGCTCACCACATTCCTCTTTCCATGGGATTTCCCAGGCAAGACTACTGGAGTGGGTTGCTCTTTCCTCCTCTAGGGCATCTTCACGACCCAGGGATGGAACACACCTCTCCTTCAGTGACAGGTGGATTCTCTACCTCTGAGCCACCAGGGAAGTCTGAAGCATTAACTAGTCTTAAAATAAAAGAATTCATCTAGTTTTTCTAGTTCCATTTTAAAGCATTTCCAAAATATATTTCTTTTTACTAACGAACATGTTACATATCATGCTTCTTCAGGTTTACTTCCCTGATGATGCTTCTGAAGTATTTAAAAATTTACCTGAGTGATGTTTCAGTTATAGTGATGAAATTTCTTTGAAAATGATGAGGCCCTGTTCAGACTGTACTCTCTTGTGCTTTTAAAAGAACAAAACTCATTTACCCATAAACACCATTTTTTTTTTGACAGCCAAGAATGAGAGTTTGAAAATGTGATGTTAATATTCCTTTTCCTGCAGGGTTGGATTATTGCCACCAAATGGGCCAAGCAAGTTCCCAGAATGCCCATCCTCTGAGCGATGCTTCCAAGACTATGGGGAATATTATTACTCTCTAGAGTAGCACTGTCCCATAGAACTTTCTGTGATGATGGCAGTGTCCTATATTGTATTCTCTGAGATGTCAGCCACCAGTCACAGATGACTAGTGTGACTGAGAAACGGAATTTTTCATTATGTTTAATTTCAGTTGATTTAAAACACTGTATTTGGCTACTGCATTGGATAGCACCGCTCTAGAGATATTTATCTTAATGTAAGAAATGAGCTGGCCAGTGGGCAGGCAGGCCCTTGCAGACTCCCCATTCCAGGGTCAGAGAGGAAAGGAAAGCCAGGCTCCCCTGCCTGATTTTCCTGTCCTTGACTGATGGCCAGTTGCAAAGCAAACTCAGTAGAAAAGATTTCAGGGAGATGTACACTGCTCTACAATGACCCACATGTTTTGAAACCATTTCCTTCTTTTCCCTTGCCCTTTATCCCTCTCAGGTTTCAAAAGAAGACTTTTTGAACTATTATGCTGGTGTTAGTGCTTCTATTGACACCGATGCCTATTTCGTTTTAATGATGAGAGAATCCTGGAGATTATGACTTTTGTCTATTAATTCTTTTGTAAATCAGGGACTTTCAGAGAATGGAATGAGTTTGAAAGAAGTCCAATGCTGCAGATTTTGATAAACTGAAGTTTCTGGGAGATCTGGAAGTTTAAAAGCAATAGATCTTCAGTCTTCTTATTTCTTCACCTGGAACATGTTCATTTCCTTAAATGCCTGAGGATATATTTTCAAATCAGAAATAAAGGAACGAAAGAAGGAAGAAGGAAAACAGTGAAGTGAGACCAAGAGGACTTTCTTAGTGAAATAATGCCCTTGTTATAGTTGTGCCTCTTCTAGACGTAAATGTAGTTGTTTGTCTACACCTTCACTTTATCTGCCGTCTTTGGAGTCTGTAGTAGGAGGTGATAATAAAAGAATTGGAGGAATATCCATCCGTGTAAAATTTCCTGAGCTTACTCATTTTAATATTTCCCTTGGTGAATACTTTACAAATAAAATTTATTTTATTCTGAAATTCAAGGGCTTTGGGGGGGCTATTTTAATACTTTAATTGAGAATTTAAATTCAGCAAATTGCCACACTTGCATGAACACAGGACCTAAACACCTCTTGTGACCGAAGGAAGGTAAGTTGAACTGGCTCACCTGACTGAAGGTGGAGCTTCCTGGAGTGACCCACTTCCTGGATCCACCTGTTAGGTTGAGAGAGATGAAATGGGAAAGACGAGTGCCTTTTAGAAGTCAGGCAGGCTTTCTGGGACTTTGGGGCAAACTGGGGAGCGGGGACTTTGAAACTGTTTTGGGAATTCATCTTTTTTGGTTGTTATTGTTAAATATTTATTTATTTGGCTGTGGTGGGTTTTAGTTGCTGCCTGTGGGATCATCAACCATTGTTGCAGGGTACAAACTTTTTGTTGTGGCATGTGGGATCTAGTTCCCTAACCAAGGATTGAACCCAGGCCTCCTGCACTGGGATTATGGAGTCTTAGCCACTGGGCCACCAAGGAACTCCCTGGAATTCATCTTTTGAACTCGTGCTTCTAGACTACTCCCAAGGCATGTGACGTCAGATTTTCTGACTCATTTTTCTGCCTCTAATGACTGCTTCTCAGGGAACAAAAACAGCCGGGAATACCCATAGGTCCTTCATCTTGGAGGGTGGAAGAAGAGATAGAAGGCTAAAGCTGGGCTTCTCAAGCCTTAATGAGCCTACACATCACCTGGATCTTGTTAATACGCTAGTTCAGATTCAGAAGTCTGAGGTGAGGACTGAACTTCAGGTTTTCTAACAAGCTTCCCTGTGATGTTGATGCCTCTGGTCTCTGGGTAAAATTTTGAGCAGTGAGGGTAAAGAGATAGCAGCTTGGTTACTTCCAGTGCATTTGGCTTATTATTTGCCCGCTTTGTTGGCCATGTTAATTTATGGTTTTTGACTGCTGGACTATCCTCTTTCACGACTTTAAAGGTGTGAAAATCTGAAGAAAGTGCCAAAGAAAGCAAGTGCTTCCCAGTTACACGTAGGAGAGAAGTAGCACTTATGTGGTAGCATTTCAATTGGATAATTTCTCACAGTCCAAGACCTAGTCCTGTAGCCTTCCAGCCTCAAAGACTGGAGGGTGCAAGGCCACCAAGGGTAGGTTTATCTCTTAATAGAGGCCTCCACTGAGCAGCTCATAGCAACTGATGCTAAAACTGGAATCCAAATCCTTCATCGACTATGGAGAAGGCAATTCTCATGTTTGCTTAGACCAGATCAGAAGACCTCATCTGGGTTTGAGGATTAGAGAATAATAGCTTTGCTCTCAGTTCAAGGTTGCCTTTAGCAATTTATTCTCAATATGACAAAGCAGTGCAAGAGGATATTTATGTGTTATGTTAGGATAATATTAGCTGCTACAATAAATAAACCTACATATTTTCAAAAGCTTAGATGAACTTATTTATAAGAAGTAAATAGAGTCACAGATGTAGGGAAAAAAAAATCTTATGGTTACCAAGGGGGAAGCAAGGAGTGATAAATTAGGAGACTGGGTTTGATATACATACATTACTATATTTAAAACAGATAACTAATAAGGACCTACTTTATTGCTGTAGGGAACTCTACTCAATACTCTGTAATGACATATATGGGAAAAAAAGCTAAAAAGGAGAGGATGTATGTATATGTATACTAGATTCACTTTTCTGTACAGCAGAAACTTATACAACTTTTCAAAGCAGCTATACTCCAATAAGAATTAACTAAAAATATAACAAAACAAAATACAAAAGCTCAAATATAAAATATATAATTATTTTTCATTCCTGAAGTAGTAGTATGTATCTGCTGTTCACGGTAGGTGATCAGCTCTCCGTGCAGGGATTTTAGGTTGCAGGAGTCTTCCGTGTTGTGGTTTTGTTGCTCTCTAGGGTTTCATCATCAATGATACCCACCCTGCTAAAGGGGAAGAGGTATGGAGAAGGCTGAAGAGCTTTCTGAAAAGGTTTGGTCTGGAAGTGACACATGTCACTTCTGCTTGCCCTCCATTTGATGACAAAGAGTCATGCAATTACATCTAAATGCAAAGGAGGCTGGGAAGTGTAGTCCCAGGGAGGCCCACCAGTGAAAATTTATCTAATTTCAGAAAAGTACAAATTTTGGTGGACAACTAGATTTTTGAGCAACTTTTGAAATAGCAGCCTCATTACCTTCCATTTCCTTAAGGAGGCATGCTTCATGGTCTGGGAACCAACATGGAGTAAGATATCTCCCAGGGTGGAGGTAGAATGGAGGTCTCTCTATCCTTAGGCATAATGGCAACGAAGAAAACAATCTCTACAACCATATAAAGTTCAGTTCAGTTCAGTTGCTCAGTCATGTCTGACTCTTTATGAACCCATGGACTGCAGCACACTAGGCTTCCCTGTCTATCACCAACTCCCAGAGCTTACTCAAACTCATATACATTGAGTTGATGATGCCATCCAACCATCTCATCCTCTGTCATCCTCTTCTCCTCCTGCCCTCAATCTTTCCCAGTATCAGGGTCTTTTCAAATGTATCAGTTCTTCGTATCAGGTGACCAAAGTATTGGAGTTTCAGCTTTAGCATCAGTCCTTCCAATGAATATTCAGAACTGATTTCCTTTAGGATTGACTGGTTTGATATCCTTGCAGTCCAAGGGACTCTCAAGAGTCTTCTCCAATACCACAGTTCAAAAGCATCAGTTCTTCAGCACTCAGCTTTCTTTATAGTCCAACTCTCACATCCATACATGACTACTGGATAAACCATAGTTTTGACTAGACAAACCTTTGTTGGCAAAGTAATGTCTCTGCTTTTTAATAGGCTATCTAGGTTGGTCATAGCTTTTCTTCCAAGGAGCAAGTGTCTTTTAATTTCATGGCTATAGTCACTATCTGCAGTGATTCTGGAGCCTAAGAAAATGAAGTCTGTCTCTGTTTCCATTGCTTCCTCATCTATTTGCTATGAAGTGATGCAACTGGTTGCCATGATCTTAGATTTTTGAAGGTTGAGTTTTAAGCTAGCCTTTTCACTCTCTTCTTTCACTTTCATTAAGAGGCTCTTTAGTTCCTCTTCGCTTTCTGCCATAAGGATGGTGCCCCCATATAAAGTAATCATTTTCTAATCATCAAGTCCTGTCATCTGTACCTCGTGGCCCCACTCCAGGTTTTGATATTCATGGTGTCACAACATCGAGGTGACTCATCCTTTATTTGCCCCTGTGATACAAGACCTTGGAATTTTCCATCTCATTTCCCCTACATTATCTATGTAAGGGATTTCTGTGGGTAGGTGCAGCTATGTCCCATCACGCCTACTGGAACCAAGTTATTCATATTGGAAAATGAGAAAAACTTTGCCCTAGAGACTGACCTCTAGTTGGAAACCTAATCATGAAGTTATTTAGTCACTGGAATCAGAACATAGGGCATGAAGATTAAAATATTTAATGAAGTTAGATCGACAGTTTATTGCATTTATTTTCTAGTGAGACCCTCCAGAGACCAGTCTATGGAGGGGCTAACAAAGACGCCCTCTCTGACTTGCCTTTTTTCTGACTTGTCATAGCTGACTAACACCCCATAGGAGAGACATACACTTCACCTTGGATGTGTTAATGAAGCATGTCAGTGCAATAACTCAGGATCTGGCCTGCCTTGCCTGCTTGCGGGTGATTTTTTCTCTTTAGGCTGCTTTTATATACTTCCTGCTCTAATTCATTGTGTATAAAATACCACAGTCATTTTATGTTGCTCTCAGGGCTGTTCTATTTCTATTATTTGGAGTGTAACTTACTGTAGCCCCAGTGAACTGACAATAGAAATAAGATACTTTATTGTTTCAGTGTTAGAGGGAAAAATTAAATCAGAAGATAATGATTTTATCTGGGGATATTTCATCAGAATAACCAAATGACGTGATTCAATACATCATGGGGAGGAGGTGACAAAGGGTGAGCACATAGATAGTTTCAGGAGAGGGGCTGGTCACCAGAAAGACTAACCACATAATTAGAGAACGGAAACTTTGGGGCATCCCAATCTCTGAGGAGAGGAAGTGTTCTGGAGATTGAATTTAGTTCTGTGGACAGTGATTTGATCAAGCAGGACCACCCAAAGAGTCTCAGTATAAACCTTTGAACACTGAGGTTCGGTAGCAGCTTCTGGTTGCTGAAAAAATTGATGTGCTGGGAGATGATAAACTTTGATTCCAGGAGAAGAGCAAAGAGTCCCTCCCTGAGTTTCCCCTCAGACTTCACCCAATGCATCTTCATCTGGCTAGTTCTCCTGATTTGTATCTTTAACAATAAAGATTATTTACAATTACTTACAATTACTTACAAGATTACTAACAATTAGTAAAGGGCTTTCCTGAGTTCTGTGAGTCATTCTAGGGAATTAGTGAATCTGAGGGTGCTGTGGGAACCTTCATTTCTAACCAAATGGCTATAAATTCAAGACTGTAATATAGAAACCCTGCCTGAGTTTCCAGGTGACCTGGCCTGGCCTTCAGAATTCAAACTCAAGATGCAATATCAACTCTTACCTGTTGGCACCCTGCCAGCTTACCCTACAGGTTTCAGAAGTGCTGGTCCTCACAATCATGCAAACCAGTTTCTTAAAAGAAATCCTCTCTCTCTTTTTATCTGTATCTCTCTCTCTCTCTCCACACACACAGACACATACATACACACACACACGCATAATTAGTTCTGTTTCTCTGGAGAATCTTGACTAATACAGAAGTAGAAGTAGCCTGGGGATCCCTGAAATAAGAAAATATCCATAAGAAGAACACTCTTGTTGGAGATTGTGCCCTTTAATTTCTGGGACCTGCTTTAACTTCCTGGTGGCCCAGATGGTAAAGAATCCTCTTGAAATGAGGGAGACCTAAGTTCAATCCCTGGGTTGGGAAGATCCCCTGGAGGAGGGCATGGCAACCCACTCCAGTGTTCTTGCCTGGAGAATCCCCATGGACAGAAGAGCCTGGTGGGCTACAGTCCATGGTGTCACAAAGAGTTGGATATGACTGAGTGACTAAGCACAGTATAGCTTTAACTCTGGGTAGTTAGTGCCAGAAGTGGATTATACTATATCCTGTGGGGTTGCAATCTAAGTGACAAGCTAAATCATTATTTGCTAAACTGTCTCACATTTAAAGTTTCAATTCAAAAGTTTAGAATTTTGCAAAGCTTTCCTCAATCTTCTAGCAAGATTGACTTGCTCTTTCCTTTTCTATTCCTCTTTTGTAAAGGATATATGTATCTCTATATCATAGTCTATTAGTTGGATGTATAAGAAATATAATTTTCTCTAGTAGAGAGTCATTCAGACTTGGTGCACTGTCCCATTCAAGCTAGCTGGAGTTCAGTTCAGTCACTCAGTCTTGTCCGTCTCTTTTCAAACCCATGGACTGTAGCATGCCAGACCTCCCTGTCCATCACCAACTCCCGGAGTTTACCCAAATTCATGTCCATTGAGTTGGTGATGCCATCCAACCATCTCATCCTCTGTCATCCCTTTCTCTTCCTGCCTTCAATTTTTCCCAGCATCAGGGTCTTTTCAAATAAGTCAGTTCTACTCATCAGGTGGCCAAAGGATTGCAGGTTCGGTTTCAGCATCTGTCCTTCCAATGAATATTCAGGACTGATTTCCTTTAGGACGGACTGGTTAGATCTCCTTGCTGTCCAAGGGACTCTCAAGAATCTTTTCCAACACCACAATTCAAAAGCGTCAATTCTTCAGTGCTCAGCTTTATGTCCAGCTCTCACATCCATACATGACTACTGAAAAAACCATAGTTTTGACTAGATGGCACTTTGTTGGCAAAGTAATGTCTCTGTTTTTTAATATGCTGTCTAGGTTAGTCATAACTTTTCTTCCAAAGAGTAAGCATCCTTTAAGATCATGGCTTCAGTCACCATCTGCAGTGATTTTGGAGCCACCCCAAAATAAAGTCTGCCACTGTTTCCACTGTTTTCCCATCTAGTTGCCATGACGTGCTGGAACCAGATGCTGTGATCTTAGTTTTCTGAATGTTGAGCTTTAAGCCAACTTTTTCGCTCTCCTCCTTCACTTTCATCAAGAGGCTTTTTAGCTCCTCTTCATTTTCTGCCATAAGGGTGGTGTCATCTGCATATCTGAGGTTATTGATATTTCTCCTGGCAATCTTGATTCCAGCTTGTATTTCTTTCATTCCAGCATTTCTCATGATGTACTCTGCATATAAGTTAAATAAGCAGGGTGACAATATAGAGCCTTGACGTACTCCTTTTCCTATTTGGAACCAGTCTGTTGTTCCATGTCCAGTTCTAACTGTTGCTTCCTGACCTGCATACAGATTTCTCAAGAAGCAGGTTAGGTGGTCTGGTATTCCCATCTCTCTCAGAATTTTCCACTGTTTATTGTGATCCACACAGTCAAAGGCTGTGGCATAGTCAATAAAGCAGAAATAGATGTTTTTCTGGAACTCTCTTGCTTTTTCCATGATCCAGCAAATGTTGGCAATTTGATCTCTGGTTCCTCTGCCTTTTTTAAAACCAGCTTGAACATCAGGGAGTTCATAGTTCAGGTAATGCTGAAGTCTGGCTTGGAGAATTTTGAGCATTACTTTACTAGCGTGTGAGATGAGTGCAATTGTGCAGTAGTTTGAGCATTCTTTGGCATTGCCTTTCTTTGGAATTGGAATGAAAACTGACCTTTTCCAGTCCTGTGGCCACTGCTGAGTTTTCCAAATTTTCTGACATATTGAGTGCAGCACTTTCACAGCATCATCTTTCAGGATTTGAAACAGCTCAACTGGAATTCCATCACCTCCACTAGCTTTGTTCGTAGTGATGCTTTCTAGGGCCCACTTGACTTCACATTCCAAGATGTCTGGCTCTAGATTAGTGATCACATCCTCATGATTATCTGGCTCATGAAGATCTTTTCTGTACAGTTCTTCTGTGTGTTCTTGCCACCTCTTCTTAATATCTTCTGCTTCTGTTAGGCCCATACCATTTCTATCCTTTATCGAGCCCATCTTTGCATGAAATGTTCCCTTGGTATCTCTGATTTTCTTGAAGAGATCTCTAGTCTTTCCCATTCTGTTGTTTTCCTCTATTTCTTTGCATTGATCGCTGAAGAAGGCTTTCTTATCTCTTCTTGCTATTCTTTGGAACTCTGCATTCAGATGCTTATATCTTAAGGGATTTGATTTAGATCATACTTTAATGGTCTAGTGGTTTTCCCTACTTTCTTCAATTTAAGTCTGAATTTGGCAATAAGGAGTTTGTGATCTCAGCCACCATCAGCTCCTGGCCTTGTTTTTGCTGACTGTATAGAACTTCTCCATCTTTGGCTGCAAAGAATATAATCAATCTGATTTTGGTATTGACCATCTGGTGATGTCCATGTGTAGAGTTGTCTCTTGTGTTGTTGGAAAAGGGTGTTTGCTATGATCAGTGTATTCTCTTGGCAAAAATCTATTAGCCTTTGCCATGCTTCATTCTGTACTCCAAGCCAAATTTTCCTGTTACTCCAGGTATTTCTTGACTTCTATTTTTGCATTCCAGTCTCCTATAATGAAAAGGACATCTTTTGGGTATTAGTTCTAGAAGGTCTTTTAGGTCTTCATGGAACCGTTCAGCTTCTTCAGCATTTCTGGTCAGATCATAGACTTGGATTACTGTGATACTGAATGGTTTGCCTTGGAAATGAACAGAGATCATTCTGTTGTTTTTGAGATTGCATCCAAGTACTGCATTTCAGACTCTTTCATTGACTATGAGGGCTACACCATTTCTTCTAAGGGATTCTTGTCCACAGTAGTAGATATAATGGTCATCTGAGTTAAATTCACCCATTCCAGTCCATTTTAGTTCCCTGATTCCTAAAATGTTGATGTTCACTCTTGTCATTTCCTGTTTGACCACTTTCAATTTGCCAAGATTCATGGACCTCACTTTCTAGGTTCCTATGCAATATTGGTCTTTATAGAATGGACTTTACTTTCATCACCAGTCACATCCACAACTGGGTGTTGTTTTTGCTTTGGGTCCATCTCTTCGTTCTTTCTGAAGTTATTTCTCCACTGATCTCCAGTAACATATTGGGCACCTACTGACCTCGGGAGTTCAGCTTTCAGAGTCCTGTATTTTTGCCTTTTCATACTGTTCATGGGGTTGTCAAGGTAAGAATACTGAAGTGGTTTGATATTCCCTTGTCCAGTGGGCCATGTTTTGTCAGAACTCTCCACCATGACCTGTCTGTCTTGGGTGGCCCTACATGGCATGGCTCATTGTTTTACTGAGTTAGACAAGGCTGTGGTCCAGGTGATCAGACTGGTTAGTTTTCTGTGATTGTGGTTTTCAGTCTCTCTGCCCTCTGATGGAGAAGGATAAGAGCCTTATGGAAGCTTCCTGATGGGAGAGACTGACTGAGGGGGAAACTGGGTCTTGTTATGATGGGCGGAGCCATACTCAGTAAATCTAATTTTCTGTTGATGGGCAAGGCTGTGTTCCTTCCCTGTTATTTGACCTGAAACCAAACTATGCAGGAGGTAATGAAGATAATGGGTACCCCCTTCAAAAGATCCCATGCATGTACTGCTACACTCAGTGCCCCCAAACCTGCAGCAAGCCACCACCAACCCATGTCTCTGCTGGAGACTCTTAGACTCACAGGCAAGTCTGGGTCAGCCTCTTCTGGGGTCACTGCTCCTTTCTCATGGGTCCCAGTGTGCACAAAGTTGTTTGTGCCCTCCAAGAGTCTGTTTCCCCAGTCGTGTGTAAGTTCTGGTGGCTCCATGGTGGGATTAATGGCGACCTCCTCCAAGAGTCTGTTTCCCCAGTCGTGTGTAAGTTCTGGTGGCTCCATGGTGGGATTAATGGCGACCTCCTCCAAGAGGTCTTCTGCCATACCCAGGTCTGCTGTACCCAGAGCCCCTACTCCTGCAGCAGTCCACTGCTGACCTGTACCTCCACAGGAGACGCTCATACACAGTTCTGTCTCAAATACAGTTCTGGCTGGAGGTAACAAGTCTTTCTTGGAATTCCCACCTTAAGCTGTTCTATGGTTCTTCAGTATGGTATGTGGTGGGGAAGGGTGTGACTCAGATTACACAGGTTATTCCTGAGATGTCTGCTGTCTCTCTTTTCCGGGTCTCTTATACCATGTGAATCTCAGCAGCTTGTCTATCATACTTGGAATATTACAACTTTTTAAAAATTAGTATTTATTGGTGTATGGTTGTTTTACTTGGAGAAGGAAATGGCAACCCACTCCAGTATCATTGCCTGAAGAATCCCATGGATAGAGGAGGCTGGAGGGCTACAGTCCATGGGGTCACAGAGTCAGACACGACGTAGCAACTGAACAACAAAAACAAGGGTTGATTTACAATTTTGTGTTAGTTTCTATGATAAAGCAACATGAAACAGTTATACATATATCAGTACACATAGCTATTCCTTTTTAGATTATTTTCCCCTATGGGCTATTACAGAGTGCTGTGTAGAGTTCTCTGTGGTATATAGTAGGTTCTTATTAGTTATCTGTTTTATATATAGTAGTAGGTGTATGTCAGTCCCAATCTCCCAGTTTATCTTTCTTCCTCTTTTCTTTCTTGGTAATCATAGTTTTGTTTTCTACAACTGTGACTCTATATCTGTTTTATAAATAAATGCATTTGTACCATTTGTCATAGTCCACATACAAGTGATATCACATGATATTTTTTTGTCTTTCTCTGACTTCACTCAGTATGACAATCTCAGGTCCATCTGTGTTGCTGCAAATGGCATTGTGTGTGTGTTAGCTGCTCAGTTGTGTCTGACTCTTTGTGACCCCATGGATTGTAGCCCTCCAGGTTCCTCTGTATATGGGATTCTCCAGGCAAGAATATTAGAGTGGGTAGCTGTTCCAGGGGAACTTCCCAGTCCAGCGATTGAACCCAGGTCTCCTGATTGTATATTCTTTATAGTCTGAGCCACCAGGGAAGGCCCAAATGGTCTTATTTCATTCTTTTTATATGAAATAAAAAATAATGCATAGTATTTATGCATAGTATTCCATTGCATATATATGTACCGCATCTTTATCCATTCCTCTGCTGATAGACATTTAATTTGCCAACATTGTGAGGTGACAACGGGAGTAAGTGAGAAGTTTACTTCTGAGAAAGCTATGGATATTTAAGGGAGAAATACAACAGGCATTTAGATAGTCATTCATTCATTCATTCAATCAATAAATACTTATTTAGCAAATACTGCTCTAGGTGCTAGGAATTTAGCCTTGAGCAAAAGAAATATGATATATTTACTTATGAAAGTTCAATATAGAAGACAAAATTCTAAAGTTCAAGGTGTAGGTCTGGATGATAGGAAAATCTGGAAGGTGAAAGAGCCAATTAATATAATAAAAAAGGCAAATGTACAGGAGAGATTAGATGACTGAATGAGCAAGTTTCTGGAGATGAGGGAGGGACTGAGGTAAAGGACATTAATAGTGATATTGTCTTCTACTGAGAGAGGGGCAGCTCATTTTTGATGAGGGAAAGAGTTGGTAGAGGTTTATGGGGATTTCGGAGCTTTCTAGACAGAGATAGTAGACAGAGAGGAGACCCAAGTTATGATTTGGTTTTCTTAAAGTAATGGCATAATCATCTTCTGAGAATGATAAGGACTGAGATTCAGTGGAGGACTTGATGTGAAGGTTTGTTTAGTGATGGAGTACATTAGCATAGGGTGCTGCCAAATAAATCAAGAAAAACACAAATTTGTAAGGACACTGTTTGGCAGTCTTGTGAGATTTTTTTTTTCACTAGGACAGACCAGCAGAGTCATGCAGGCTCCTCTTTAACATGTATTTTTTCTATATGATATTTGGAATAACATATATATATGTACATGTTGTGGAAGGGAAGGCTACACATCAGTTATTAAATATGATTATTTCTTAGGAGTGGGATTAGGGAGCAAGGTCTTCCACTTGTTACACAATATATGTCTATGTTTCTTAAATTGTAGGAAAGAGGCAAGTGTTATTTTAGCAATAAAGTATTAATAAATATTTAATAAAGTAACTCAGCATATGAAAATATTGTAATCAAAGAGTTTAATGAAGTCTTTGTGCCTTTTATTGTATTTAAAAATTTTGATTCACTTGTGTTTCCAAATGTGCAATCATTTCATCTGCCAATACTGATCATTTCATTTCCTTCTGTGTAGTATTTACACGTCTTACTTTTTTCCTTGTCTGCTTGTATTTCCCAGAATTTCTAGGACAGTGTTAAATGTGATGACAATGGAATTCTTTTGTGTTATCTCTAAATTCAATAGAGTATAACTTTTAATATTTCACCGTTGACCATGATCCTAGTTTATCTTCCATTCTTATTTACTAAAGCTTTATGTTTAAAAAAATCCCAAGTGCCACTCAGATCTACTTTGGTGGTTTCATGCTATGCTTCATAAAATTTGATTGATATGTTAAAAAAGAGATTTTAGACGGAGGCGGTCCTAAGATGGCGGAGGAATAGGATGGGGAGACCACTTTTTCCCCGATAAATTCATCAAAAGAACATTTAAATGCTGAGTAAATTCCACAAAACAACTTCTGAATGCCAGCGGAGGATATCAGGCACCCAGAAAAGTAGCCCGTTTTCTTCGAAAGAAGTGTCCCTCCCTCCCCAGAGCATGACTGAACAAGTGAGCCTAAAATAGTGTCCACCACCGCCCCCTTGTGTCAGGGTGGAAATCAGACACTGAAGAGACCAGCAAACAGAAGAAGCTAAAACAGAGGGAACTGCCTTGGAAGTGACAGTTGCAATAGATTAAAACTCTGTAGTTAGTACTGACTACATAGGAAGGGCGGAGAAGGCAATGGCACCCCACTCCAGTACTCTTTCCTGGAAAATCCCATGGATGGAAAAGCCTGGTAGGCTGCAGTCCATGGGGTTGGTGAGGGTCGGACATGACTGAGCGACTTCACTTTGACTTTTCACTTTCATGCATTGGAGAAGGAAATGGCAAGCCACTCCAATGTTCTTGCCTGGAGAATCCCAGGGACGGGGGAGCCTGGTGGGCTGCCGTCTATGGGGCTGCACAGAGTCAGACACGACTGAAGTGATTTAGCAGCAGCAGCAGCACATAGGAAGGGCCAATAGATCTTGAGAAATATAAGCTGGACCAAGGAACTATCCGAAAATAAACTGACCCCGCACTGCCCACAAAACCAGAGAAAGTCCTAGATATATTTTTACTATCATTTTTTAAAATAAAAAAATTAGAGTCCTCTATTACTCCTTTAATTTTCATTTTTATAACCTACTATTATTTTGCAAAAAAAGAGACCTTATTTTTTAAAGCAAACTGCATATATATATATTTTTTATAATTTTTGTGACTTTTTTTCTTTTTCTTTAATATTGTAGTTTTGAAAATCCAACCTCTACTCTAGATTTTTAATCTTTGCTTTTTGGTGTATATACATACATATATATATATATATATATATATATATATATTAAATCAATTTTGTACCTTTAAGAACACAATCTTCAGTACCCATTTTCACTTGGGAGTGAGATTACTGGCTTGACTGCTCTCTCCCCCTTTGGACTCTCCTTTTTCTCCACCAGGTCACCTCTATCTCCTCCCTCCCCCTTCTCTTCTCTACCCTACTCTGTGAATCTCTTTGTGTGTTCCAGATGGGGGAGAACACTCAGGAACTGATTACTGGCTGGATCTGTCTCTTTCCTTTTGATTCCCCCTTTATCCTCCTGGCCACCTCTGTCTCCTTCCTCCCTCTTCGCTTCTC
>SJYX01011627.1:324565-336909 GCA_006410675.1 Oreotragus oreotragus
TGGACTGTGAAGAAAGCTGAGTGCTGAAGAATCGATGCTTTTGAACTGTGGTGTTGGAGAAGACTCTTGAGAGTCCCTTGGACTGCAAGGAGATCCAACCAGTCCATTCTGAAGGAGATCAACCCTGGGATTTCTTTGGAAGGAATGATGCTAAAGCTGAAACTCCAGTACTTTGGCCACCTCATGCGAAGAGTTGACTCATTGGAAAAGACTCTGATGCTGGGAGGGATTGGGGGCAGGAGGAGAAGGGGCCGACAGAGGATAAGATGGCTGGCTGGCATCACTGACTCGATGGACGTGAGTCTAAGTGAACTCCAGGAGATGGTGATGGACAGGGAGGCCAGGCGTGCTGCGATTCATGGGGTCACTGAGCGACTGAACTGAACTGAACTGAAAGGGGTAAAATTGATTGTTAGAATTCAAGCAAACTACATACCTGACAGTTTATAAAATTTTAACCTTATCATCCCATTCCCTTACCACACAAGCACACATACACACACACAAATCAGTTTTTTTCATAGCTGATACATGATCAATTTACTTGCATTTACCACTGTCCTTTGGCTTCACCTACTCCCTGAGGAATTAAATAACCAAAGAGCAGGATTAAAGGAGGTAAAAGAAGAAATAATTATACTAAAATAATATATGAACCAGATCACTGAGTAATCAAGAAGTTGACTGTATTTTTTAAAGCGTCATCATTTATCATTAGAGCCCAAGAATTCTTCTCAGTTAATAAAAAAAATTCTGTTGAAATTGCTTCTAAATGTCAAGTGAATGTAATTCAAAAACAATATAAAATTAGATCTGTTTTTAGAAGCACCATTAAAGCCTTGTAATTTCACTGACTTTTTAGATTTTCCAACTGAAGTTCCACCTATAGACATTTTTTCACCTCATTATTGGCTAGTGGACATGAGCTTGGAGCAGTTTTTGTCACATTATTGGGTAGTGGACATGAACTTGGAGCAGTTTTTGTCAGTTCAGAGGCCCCAGTTGGTTTGAATGGTATTTCTCCGTGAAGGATGATAATATTGATTTGCTACAGGCATCTTTGACTATTAAGGATTCAGAAAGCTAAGTTCCACTTGAGATGAGGAGCTATGATTCACAGGACCCAGGTTAATATGATAAGAAAGAGTATAAGATATGTTGAAATTACTTAATCCATAAAGGGTCATCCAAGAGACACAGATATAGAGAAAAAACATGGATTCCAAGGGGAATGGGGATGGGATGAACTGGAAGATTGGGCTTAACATATATACACTACTATTAATATGTATAAAATAGATAACTGATGAGAACCTACTGTATAGCACAGGGAATTCTACTCAGTGCTCTGTGGTGACCAAAACAGAAACATAATCCAAAAAAGAGAGGTGATAAATATATGTTTAGCTGATACATTTTGCTGTACAGCAGAAAGTAACACAGCATTGTAGAGCAACTATACTCCAATAAAAAATTTTTTAATGATCATCCATAGTTTAAATGCATGTGTCATTTACAAAATCTGGGGGACTACTTTAAGGTAAGACTTTTTTATTCCATCAACTTCTTCATTAAATATTTGTTTTCTTAACTGAAGGCAACTTATTGTATTTAAGATGAATTCATTACTTCCCAGGTGGCTTAGTGGTAAAGAATCTGCCTACCAATGAAAGAGATGCAGGAGATTTGAGTTCAATCCCTGGGTTGGGTAGATTCCTTGGAGAAGGAAGTGGCCACCCAATCCAGTTTTCTTGCCTGGAGAATCCTGTGAAAAGAGAAGCTATGGAGTTGCAAAGACTCAGACACAACTGAGCAAATGAGCGTGTTCACAGCTGTCTCTTTTGCTTCCCAGGTGGCTTAGTGGTAAAGAATCTGCCTACCAATGAAAGAGATGCAGGAGATTTTAGTTCAATCCCTGGGTTGGGTAGATTCCTTGGAGAAGGAAATGGCCACCCAATCCAGTTTTCTTGCCTGGAGAATCCTGTGAAAAGAGAAGCTATGGGGTTGCAAAGACTCAGACACGACTGAGCAAATGAGCGTGTTCACAGTGTACAGTAGAGTTGGAATCCCAACCCACAGCTCAAAGACCACTCAAGATGAATTCACCAAAGAATAAAAGATAAGCTGAAGCTACTAAAAAAAATCATCAATAGTTAAATGCCTATATATTTGTAAAAACCTGGCAGAAATTTAAGGAAGAGGATTTTATTTATTCTTTCAGCTTCTTTAAAATGTTCGCTTCTTAAAGCAATTTACCAGTTAAAAATGTTTGCCTCTTGTATGGAATTATTCCCTAAAAAGCAAAGGAAGCCAAATCATTTTTCCAATTGTGTGTATATTATAAATAGAAATGCAGGTTTATGTTGATGCATGGGTCAAAATTTCGTATAGACAAAAGAACAGCAGTAAATTATAGTTTATTACATCTCTGCCACATAAACATCACAGGACTTAACCTGTAGATCTTTTAAGTTACTGGACAATCTGATCTATGTGAAAAATCTGTCTTTGATAATAACAGCATAGGATGTCTCTGCTAAGTATTGGTCCATATGAGTTTCTAAAAGAAGAAATAAACTATTTAGATTGCCTTCAGCACTGAAGTATGAAGTTCAAAAGGAGGTTTCCACAAATAGCTAGAGAATCAGAGATAGATTTTGTCCAGTTCAGATGTTTGGAATTACTTAGGAGAAATGGAGTAAAGAAAATAACACTGATATTATTCTCTAACTCAGCATGGCCTGCATCGGGGGTGGGGGGGGAGGGGGCGTTTTAAAGAGACCCCCCAAATCTTGTGGTATTGATGTTGGTTTTCCTCTTTGTTTTTGTCGACTTTACTGAGAGCCCCATATTTGAGCAGAGTTCTTGATGCTTTTTCTGGGGGGCCAGCCGAGAACAGTGTACACCATCTAGTGGTTGAGTTCAGAACTGCAACAGTGCAAGCAGTGAGCAGAGTGCGGCGGTGGGCGTTCGCCGCCATGGCAGTCCGCAGACACTCCTTCCACATGTCTTCAGATGCCTGACGAATGCTAAAGCGATTGCCATGAATTCCAGGGGGAAACCCTCAGAGCACATAAAAAGATTCGATCGAGGAAGTTAATTTAAACAGCCCTCAGTTAAAATCCTACTTTATTCTGACTACGTAGGTATAATTACTCTGCTTTAATGAGAACTCTTTTTACTTGCCTGCTTAGTACCAGAATTAATATTCCTACTGTAACAGTTTGTTATGTCAAGAAGTGAGCAACTTGGATGGGAGAGGAAATAGGTTCCATTTATGATCATATACTAAGAGAATTGCTTCTCTAAATCACTAACCAAAGCCGGGTTTGCCAGTCTATGAACTCCTAGGGAGCCACGGAGCTACCACAAGGACCTTGAATCCACAGCCACAAGGCACATTTTCTAGAAGTCAAATATATAACGTCTTCTACACGCACTGGATTCACAATTGCAATTCAAATGTAGTCAGTGAAAGAACATTATTAAATCATCCACAGTTTGTTGGGTAGTTTTCATCACTATATCTTAGTACATCATGCTCATCTAGAAATCCAGAAAATTTATTTCTTTATTTTTATACAGTTATACGTAAATTACAAAAATATAAACTTTTAAGAAATAGAATGGTCCTGACTTCTGCAATGCTACTTCTAAGATGTGTTCTGAGGAAATAATCATTCACATATCACATTCAAAGATATTCACATCAGTGTTGTTTATAAGAGCAATTGATAAGAACCAAACTCAGGTGTTTGACAATTAGAGGATGTGGAGTGAGTTTTAGTTTATCCATACCGAAAATATATATATAATATAGCATACCACTGTTAAAAACTACTAAGGAAAAATCTATATTTTTCTTAATGAAAATACCATACATTTAAGGTGACAGGAGAAGATTAGAAAAGCAGATATATCATATGCATACCATTTTTTATGTGTTTGTGAGAAGGCAAAGAAAAAGTCTAAAAGGATACCTTTTATCCCATGAGAAATGAATTCTTTATTTTTACCAAGCGTATTACAAGAGAAAGAAAAGCATCAAGAATGCCTCTGAAGTTTTTGTCCTGAGCAAGTAGAAAGATGAATTGACACTTACTTAGATGGAAACATGTGGAGCGGAAAGTCAGGGTTTATTTGGAGGCATGTTAAGTTTGAGAGCACATTTGATACCCAAGTGGAGCTGTATTGACATGAATAAAATCATGTGGCTGGAAGATCACCACGACAGTGAGGTGGATGGACGTAAGAAGAGATTTCAAGGTCATGCTCTTGGGGCATGTCAACGTTAACAGATTGAGTTGATGAGCAGCAACCAGTCATGAGTCAGACTAGAAAGCAGCCGCTTAGGTCGTAGGAGGATCCAGAGAGAATGGTCTCCCGGAAGGACAAAGGTATAGGAGAGAGTGGTTGATGCAAAGTGACGCAGCTAGATCTCATGAGATGAGCAATGGGAAATGACATTTCACTGATCAGCATGGGCTTTGACAACAGCTGCTTCAGTGAAATGATGAAGCTATTCATAAAAGCCTCATTGAAAAGGCTCAAGTGACGATGGAAGGGGGAAAACTAGGAACATGGAGTAAAGGCAACTCTTTCAAGAATCATTTATATAAAGGAAAACAGAGAATGGGACAGGGAGGAAGACAAGGATATTGATCCCAGAATGTTTTTTAAGGTGGCAAAGCAGCACTTGTTTCTCTGCTGGTAGGAAAGATCTGATCAAGAGCCAGGGGCAGGAGTCAGGGGTGGAGGGAGGGCAATGGAAGACACAAGACAGGATAAGATTGCTCAGGAAATATCCTTGAATAGTTGAGAGGGAATGGGACAATGCAGGGCCTGACGTTAGAAATGAGTGTGGATGGTCCAGCCATCCTTAATAACAAAAGAAAGCAAAAGGAAAGGTAGGGTATAGATAATACTGATGCAGGTAATTTGGTAGGTAGGATGCTGGAAGCCTGTGGGAGTTCTTTTCTAAATGTTTCCATTTTCTCAGTGAAATAGAAAGCAATGTTATCAGCTAAAAGTAAATCAGGGAGCAGATGTTAGAGAGTTGAGAGAGAACAAGCTACAAAATAGTCATTTAGGACAAAGGTCAGAAAAGTTTTTCGTTAAAGGGCAAGGTTATAAATATTTCATCCTTTGCAGGCCATTAGGTATCTGTTGCAGTTCTTTAACCCTGCCATGGTAACAAGAAGGCAGCAAGGGACAATATATTAACTGGCTATGGTTGTGTTTCAATAAAACTTTGTTTACCAAAACAGGTGGTGGGCCCAGTTTGGCCCCTAGACCTTAGTTTGATAAAAAAAAAAGTGGTGTAGGGGAACACAGTAGGAATTTCAGGCAACAATGACATGAATTTTAAATGATGGCATATAAATATATCTCCAGCCACATGCTGGAGTTGTGTGGGGCTGGATATAACCAAGATTTGGTTTTTCTACACAAGTATGAAGAATGGAGAAAGGAACAAGAGAGTTGAGTGTGTGTGTGCCAGGAAATTATTAAAAGGCAAGTATTGGTATCTAAGCTGAGTCAGGAGGGAAGCAAGGACTTGACAGCTAGGGGGTAGTGGAAAAGAGAAAGGTTTAATGGCTTTAGGCCTCACCGCTAGCCTTAGATGCTCAGATGCCTTTCCTGAGGGATGACGACGATTCATTAGCTATTTTATTGGAGAGTGAGAACTAAACTGTGGTTCATACTTTGTAGAGTGACGATGCTTAGAGTACTTATCATTCTGCCAAAGAAGTACTTATCATTCTGCCAAAGAGATATAATGCCGCTCCCCATTTTATCAACTTGAAGTAAAGGAGAAGCCACATTAAGTTGAATGCTTGAAAGACAGTCTTGTTTACAGTAATAACTAATTTTTTAGTTATGAGGACTTCTCTCTCTCTCGTCTTCCCCTATGTCATTAAAAAAAATGTTCTTGCCTATTCCCTATCCACAAATAATACGGACACCCATTGTCAAGTTTCAGTTAATGGTCTTTTTTCCCTCTCTTGATTTCTCCCTTTATCTTGGTCTTCAGCTCTTTGTCTTTACACGTGGTTACGTTTTACATTTTCTGGGTTGACACTGAAGATGCTTATACTCTTCTTTTTTGCTCCCTCTAGATCTTTATCTCTTTTGTTGCATTTATGATCTTTAAGATGATGGCTATTTTTTTTAATTACAGTAAGTCCACTACATACAAACAAGTTCTGTACCAAGAGTGCATTCATAAGTTGGGTACCTGTTAGCCCAAGCACCCAACTAACACAATTGTCTATATAGTACTGTACTGTAATAAGTTAATAATACTTACCTTTCACACAAATGATACATAAAAAACAAATCCCCGAAGTAAAACATTTTTAATCTTACAGTATAGTACCTTGAAAAGTACAATAGTACTTTTATTTTAATAGCTGGCATACAGGTGCTGGCATTGAGTGAACAGGCAAAAAGAGTTACTGACAAGAATTAGAGGAGGTAGGTGATGGTAGAGCTGAAAGATTATCAGTAATAAGAGATGGAGACAAGCTGTAGTTTCACTCATGCCTGATGTTGATGGCACAATATCAACATCTGGTTCCTTGCTGGAACCAGATACACATTTGCATCTTTGAAAGCTCTCAACTTGAAGGTTCAAGTGTAAGGGACTTACTATTATTTTAGCAGAAACATGCCCAGGTGACAAAAGAATGTTAACATGATCTAAGGACAAGATCCTTTCCCTGTTCACTTGATTAAGGCTTATCTCCCTGAAATCTTCACAGCCTCTCTACTGAGAGTAGTTGACTCTTTGGTATTTAGGCACCTCCATGACCTTGTCTCGCTCTACTTTCCCAACTTGACATCCCATTGCTTCTCAAACCTTGCTTTACACTCTAACCCAACCAAGCTCCCTAACAGTTCCCCAGCCACCGTGCCTTTCTGCACACAGATGGCATTGACTGGAATTCCCTGAGTTCCTCAGCATCGCTCCATTTCCCATCCTTCCTTCAAAGACCCACCACAAATCTCCTTTTAGCTCTTATTTTACAAGACAACTTTATAAAAAATTACTCTTCATTTGCCTCATCCTTCTCTGTACTTTGGATTTATGTCATTACCTATACTCTACTTTGCACTATATTTCATGTGACATAAATTTTTCCTCTGATGAACATCAGCCACTGCATTCTTCTCTTTTATTCATCGCATAGCATGNATTATACAGAGTGAAGTAAGCCAGAAAGAAAAACACCAATACAGTATACTAACACATATATATGGAATTTAGAAAGATGGTAACGATAACCCTGTATGCGAGACAGCAAAAGAGACACAGATGTATAGAACAGTCTTGTGGACTCTGTGGGAGAGGGTGAGGGTGGGATGATTTGGGAGAATGGCATTGAAACATGTATAATATCATATTTAAAATGAATCGTCAGTCTAGGTTCGATGCATGATACAGTATGCTTGGGGCTGGTGCACTGGGATGACCCTGAGGGATGGTATGGGGAAGGAAGTGGGAGAGGGGTTCAGGATGGGGAACATGTGTACACCCGTGGTGGATTCATGTTGATGTATGGCAAAACCAATACAATATTGTAAAGTAATTAGCCTCCAATTAAAATAAATAAATTTATATTAAAAAAGAGATTTTACAGTGTAGCATATTCATCAGTATTTTGCTGAAGCATGTATTAAACCCCTATCTAATTAAACTATTTCATAGGATATAAAGTAATATTTCACTATTTTCAGTGGGTAACAGTGTTTTTAGCTTCATACCAAAGTGTTTTCTGATTTCACATTTTATCTAATGACTAGTGCAGCAACTTTGCAGCAACTAATTTGTTATTAAAAAAAATAAAAGTCTCCTTATTACTCATTAAGGAGGAGAAAAGAAAAGTTCTTTTCTCCTCCTTAATGAATAATCTTTACCCAGAGTAGAAAGGCATTGACCCTCATGATTTATGGTTTAGGAATCCACCAGATTTAAACTCAAGTGTTAAGCATTGAAACTTTATTTTTCAAACCTCTGTGGCTTTGCAAGTTGTTTGTGTCTCATTTCACCAGTGTCCTGAACAGTGTTAACATGTCTCTTGGACCCACCAGGTTTTACGCATTACACTTTCTCTGTCTGAAAAACTGCCTCATTGCAAGCTATATACAAATCCCACACAAATGCCACAGGTTATTAAAATTTAGAAGCTGAGTTAGACATCAAATATGGGTCTAAAATATGCTAAATAAATGAGCAAACAAAATTAAATGTAGATATTCATCAAAGAAAGGAAGCTTTGGAAAATTCTTCCCCTCCTTACCCACCCTCTTGTTTCTCCACTTCTGTGGTTATGGTGGTTAAGAGTGCAGCTGGGGAGGTAACTGTGGAAGAGAAAACTGACTCCTTGCACGTGGCTGACCAGATGGGCTGTTCTCTCAGGGGTGCTGTGCCTGCCTCTGCCTAACTTGGCTTTCTTCTGTGTTGAATGGTGATGAGGAATTACCTTGACTAATACAATATCATTCACTAACATTGATCCTTTCAATATATTTATGACTGAGTGTCTTCCAGATTTATGATTGAGTGCCTTCTAGATTTTAGACACTGTTTAGCAGCAGACATAAACCCCAAGTA
Source organism: Oreotragus oreotragus (assembly GCA_006410675.1). Taxonomy (NCBI): domain Eukaryota; kingdom Metazoa; phylum Chordata; class Mammalia; order Artiodactyla; family Bovidae; genus Oreotragus; species Oreotragus oreotragus. Next base: position 333,183 of record SJYX01011627.1, read on the forward strand.
AGTCACAGTCCTGTCAGGGTACTCAGAAGCACATGGGGGCATCAGACCAATTGTTGTTTAGTCAGTCAGTTGTGTACAATTCTTCTGTAATCTGACGGACTGTAGCCTTCTAAGCTCCTCTGTCCATGGGATTTCCCAGGAAAGAATACTGGAGTGGATTGCCATTTTCTTCTCCAGAAGATCTTCCAGATCCAGGGATTGGATCTACATCTCCTGCATCAGCAGGTGGATTCTTTATTACTGAGCCACCAGGGGAGCCCATCAGACAAGACAGGCAAAAACAAATCAGTGTGGTGACTGTAGGGTAAATATATAGTGCTATAAGTTTCCTTCATAAACCCTGACACGTATGATATTTATTGCATCATATGTCTAATTAAAATCCTCCCAAGTACCCTCTTCTCCCATCAGTTCAGTTCAGCTCAGTTCAGTCACTCAGTTGTATCTGACTCTTTGCGATTCCATGGACTGCAACACGTCAGGCCTTCTAGTCCATCACCAACTCCTGGAGCTTGTTCAAACTCATGTCCATTGAGTTGGTGATGCCATCCAACCATCTCATCCTCTGTTGTCCCCTTCTCCTCCTGCCTTCAATCTTTCCCAGCATTAGGGTCTTTTTTAATGAGTCAGTTCTTTACATCAGGTTACCAAAGGATTGGAGCTTCAGCTTCAGCATCAGTCCTTCCAATGGATATTCAGGACTGATTTCCATTAGGATTGACTGATTTGATCTCCTTGCAGTCTAAGGGATTCTCAAGAGTCTTCTACAACACCACAGTTCAAAAGCATCAATTCTTGAGCACTCAGCTTTCTTTATAGTCCAACTCTTACATCCATCCATGACTACTGGAAAAAACATATCTTTCACTAGACAGACCTTTGGCAAAGTAATGTCTCTGCTTTTTAATATGCTGTCTAGGTTGGTCATAGCTTTTCTTACAAGGAGGAAAGAGTCTTTTAATTTCATGGCTGCAGTCACCATCTGCAGTGATTTTGCAGCCCAAGAAAATAAACTCTGACACTGTTTCCATTGTTTCCCCATCTATTTTCCATGAAGTGATGGGGCCAGATGCCATGATCTCAGTTTTCTGACTGTTGAGTTTTAAGCCAACTTTTCCACTCTCCTCTTTCACTTTCATCAAAAAGCTCTTTAGTTCTACTTCACTTTCTGCCATAAGAGTGGTGTCATCTGTGAATGTAAGATTATTGATATTTCTCCTGGCAATCTTGATTCTAGCTTGTGCTTCACGCAGCCTGGCATTTCTCATGATGTACTCTGCATATAAGTTAAATAAGCAGGGTGACAATATACAGCCTTGACATACTCCTTTCCTGATTTGGAACCAATCTGTTGTTCCATGTCCAGTTCTAACTGTTGCTTCTTGGCCTGCATAGAGATTTCTCAGGAGGCAAGTAAGGTGGTCTGATATTCCTGTCTCTTGAAGATTTTCCCCCATAGACTGCATCAAAATCTTAGACTGGCATTCCACATGCTTAATAACTGGTCCCACCAGTACTACCAAGCGCCATCTCATCCATCACTCAGCATACTCTCTGGACTAAGGATGCTAAGTTAAGGAGATGCCCAAAGACAGCTTCCACTGAACCACGTGCTGAATGAACTGGCATACTCCACTCTCTCTCTGAGATACTTTGACTCCTATATTGGAACTTGGGTGCTGTCAGGCTTTCTCCTAGGGCCCAACAAGTAAGATATAAACTCACCCAAGTCAGTTGTGTGTTCCCAAACTCGTTTAGGCCTGTTGGACTTTATACTATAATTACAGGATGCAAGCTGGGGAAATGTAAGTATGCATGGAAAGACTGCTGTTGATCCTGGAGAACTACCTCAAATGGTTTGAAAAGACTCATTGAAGTCATGTTGAAAGGTTATTGCTGGCAAACAGGGTGGACAAAGTGATGGTAAAAGACTGGAGTGGAGAGACACTTTAAAAACCTATGCCTCTATAGTTAGCTATCTTGGAAAGTGTTTGAAAATCTTTTTCCATTTTAAAGAAAGCAAAACTAGAAGGAGTAGATGATGTGCTACTGGCATATGTCACTTAAGAAAGACAATGTGGAACTGCAATCAGTGACCCAGAGGAATAGCCTTGGCTTTGTAATAAAAAAGGGCTGAATGGGCATGCACTCGTATGTTTTAAATTTAAATAAGATGCACAAGTGTGGGCAGCTGCAATGGTGCACAAGCGTGGCTGAGAGGAGCTACCCCACTTCCGAGGTCAGGGGAAGAAGCCAGGANTATAGTTAGCTATCTTGGAAAGTGTTTGAAAATCTTTTTCCATTTTAAAGAAAGCAAAACTAGAAGGAGTAGATGATGTGCTACTGGCATATGTCACTTAAGAAAGACAATGTGGAACTGCAATCAGTGACCCAGAGGAATAGCCTTGGCTTTGTAATAAAAAAGGGCTGAATGGGCATGCACTCGTATGTTTTAAATTTAAATAAGATGCACAAGTGTGGGCAGCTGCAATGGTGCACAAGCGTGGCTGAGAGGAGCTACCCCACTTCCGAGGTCAGGGGAAGAAGCCAGGAGGACCCCATGCCCGAGGGGCAGCAGCCAAGAGGAGCTACCCCCCACCCGAGGCCAGGGGCGGCTGCCAAGAGGAGCAACCCCACATCTAAGGAGCAGTGGCTGCACAGGCGCAGGAGGGCCTAGTGGAGCTACTTCACATTCAAGGTCAGGAGGGGTGGCGGTGAGGAGATACCCCTCGTCCAAGGTAAGGAGCAGTGGCTGCGCTTTGCTGGAGTAGCCGTGAAGAGATACCCCACGTCCATGGTAAGAGAAACCCAAGTAAGACGGTAGGTGTTGTGAGAGGGCATCAGAGGGCAGACACACTGAAACCATAATCACAGAAATCTAGTCAATCTAATCATGCTAGGACCACAGCCTTGTCTAACTCAATGAAACTAAGCCATGCCCTATGGGGCCACCCAAGACAGGCGGGTCATGGTGGAGACGTCTGACAGAATGTGGTCCAGTGGAGAAGGGAATGGCAAACCACATCAGTATTCTTGCTTTGAGAACCCCATGAACAGTATGAAAAGATAAAATGATAGGATACTGAAAGAGGAACTCCCCAGGCCAGTAGGTGCCCAATATGTTACTGGAGATCAGTGGAGAAATAACTCCAAAAGAATGAAGGGATGGAGCCAAAGCAAAAACAATACCCAGTTGTGGATGTGACTGGTGATAGAAGCAAGGTCCAATGCTGTAAAGAGCAATATTGCATAGGAACCTGGAATGTCAGGTCCATGAATCAAGACAAATTGGAAGTGGTCAAACAGGAGATAGCAAGAGTGAATGTCGACATTCTAGGAATCAGTGAACTAAAATGGACTGGAATGGGTAAATTTAACTCAGATGACCACTATATCTACTATTGCAGGCAGGAATCCCTTAGAAGAAATGGAGTAGCCATCATGGTCAGCAAAAGAGTCTGAAATGCAGTACTTGGATGCAATCTCAAAACGACAGAATGATCTCTGTTTGTTTCCAAGGCAAACCATTCAATATCAGAGTAATCCAAGTCTATGCCCCAACCAGTAATGCTGAAGAAGCTGAAGTTGAATGATTCAGTGAAGACCTACAAGACCTTTTAGAACTAACACCCAAGAAAGATGTCCTTTTCATTATAGGGGACTGGAATGCAAAAGTAGGAAGTCAAGAAACACCTGGAGTAACAGGCAAATTTGGCCTTGGAATACA